>JBBYHH010696563.1:0-10002 GCA_038382905.1 Daphne laureola
TTACTGAGTACCTCTCGAGGACTCACCCCTTTACTCTTATCATTTTTCAGGAGATGTTGACTAATGACCCACGGAGTAGCTCCACGTAGTGGTCGGTGATTTTGTATCTTAGAGGTATATGTGGTTCATTATAGCAGTTGTTGCTTATGTTTCATATAAGATGGGTAGTCTCGATTGAGGCAGATATTAGATATCTGAGTTTATGAGATGACACGTATGATATGACTAACGGTGATTTCTTCTCTTTTTGTGTTCAGCAGCAGTAGTACTTGGTAGTGATCGCAGGAGTCTTGTTGACTCAATCCTTCTGGATTACTAGGTATTCCATTTTCACAGTTATGGGCTCTATAGTTATAGATTGCATATGCACATGTGGTTAGAAAGCATCATGAGTTTTGTATAATTCTGTTGCTTTCAGATATTGCTAGATGTATTTAAATTACTCGGGGAGTACTAGCCCAGTACGGTAGGGGCATGGCTCCTTTATGGTGCATCTGTGTTTAGCGGAGCTTAACTATATATATGTTGCATGTTTGTGCAATGTTTGTATGTATGCGGCCGATTTCGAAACGTGGGATTTACGAGCATATTTGGAATGTCCTAAGGTTGCGCGTTAATTATAAAGGAAATTTTTTAACAGGCCGGGTTTGGTTTCAAAATGGGTCCGCTACACCAAGGTGGCCTGCATTAGGCTAGGTAAAGTTGTAGTCATAACACCATATCCGCCTCCCATCCCTCCACGCTCCGCTCGGCGTGCGTGCCTCTGCCTGGCGGGACATCGGGGCGGGGGTGGTGGTGGTGACACACAGATAGTACCGAGTCCTAAGACTAACTGGTACTCACTGTCATAACCAGAAATAACCTTAACAACCCTCGCATCTTTTCCGTAATCTTGTACCTATTCTTCTTTCCTGACATTGGTGTGGAGCGTGAACGCTCTCTACCCGATCATCCTGTCAATTTACATTTTCATTCTTTTATTAACCCCTTCCAATCTTCTCGTAAACATAACAGAGGGACACTTGGTGACTCCGCACCTTCGTGTCCGCGTACTTATCCTTCACACAAGTTTCATTATCTCAAACCTTTCATACTGAGTTATTGTAGAATACATTGGATCAGACAGACATCTTTTTCCTGTAAGCGCAATACATCACAGAAACATCAGGATATAACAACAAATAGTACATAATAGAGGTCCTGAACGACATCCCAAATGCGGCATCTGAGGACCGTTAAAACTCAGTCCGTGCTCGTAGAAGATCTGTGCATAAAGCACAATCTCCATACATCTTACCTTACTTGGAGATGCCTTACATTACGGTTGCTCATCTTAATAGTTACTTTCCTTATACACAACTTTTCCATATTCATTATTCAATAATCGTTTTTACCTGATCTTTGTCTGATGTACATACTGAAATCGATAGCCATCATTGTCGTTTCAGAACCCATAGTTGCAGAACTGACTGTTCCTGGAGTTCAGAATGTTACCATAAAGGACTAAAGTCTTTCCATAATTAACCTGCCGACCGGTTCAGGAATTTCCATACAGAAGGTATGCAGAATCCTTACCATCATCATCACCATCGTTATCGACATAATCATCATAATGAGCATCATCATGATAATCATCATCATCATCATCAGAATCATCCATATAAGTTAAATCTGAGGTATCATCCCGGGGCTGGTCCTCTGGGTTCCCGGACCCTCTATCGGTATGATGGTGTCCAGAACTGTCTGTAACTCTCCCAACACTTACAGTAGGTTCTTTGGAACCTGAATATGCTGTTGTGGGGGATTTTCCTGTACCGGTGGTGGCCTGGGCCTCAGTCATCTTTGGTCATCATTACCATGCGGAGGGAGATCTGCATCTCTCACCTCCAGATGTGGGTCTCGCTATCGGAAAGTTCTGACCATTTTCCTGAAATTTCATAACAATAGAAAGAGCACACGTAACGGTTAACTAAACAACTTAAGGAGGTAGCAGTGTTCCAATTGACTCTGTAGAGTAGATGCAATGTATGATGCATGAAGAAAATTATTACTCAGACAATCAGCACCAAACACATCACACAACAGTACAATTCAGACAATCCCACATCCTTCATATTAAGTATGACTAATCCGACCGCCTGTAGTCCCACCTCTCAGTCCAACATAGTTCTTATAATGAGGTGGTCAGTCTCATCACAGAACCATCCTCTACTAATCGGTGGCACATGCTAAGCCCGTCAAATCACACCCTCCTTATCCCTTTCCATAACCTTCTCTTAATTCTTTAGCATAACCATGCTCTGATACCAACTTGTCACCACCACCTCTATGCACAGCCCAACGGAAGCGAATGTGGGGCCGGGGGGCGGCGGTGATGGTCACTTAACCTATAAAAAGTAGCCATTATAGTGGGTTGAATCCACAACCCGGTCCCTGGATCACATTTCCTTAACAACAATAGAATACTAACACACAACATATCAACAATGTAGAATTTCCTGCACATTTAAAATTCACAGATAACTATACTGAGCTCCGCTCAGACCAGGTGCACCAGAAAGGAGACTGCCTCAGGCAATTACTCCCCTATAATTCAAACATACACACAAATCAGTAGTCATTTATCCTATAAACATTTCCAAAACATGTTTGTCTGCACTACATGTACAAATGCAATCTACGTCTACAGAGTCTGCTTTACCAATATAAAGCATCTATTATGATCAGGGAGTCGGATCTGTAAGATTCTGACAATTACCACATGACACTGCTACTCCTGCAAACCACACATAAAAGAAAGTTAACCGTTAGTCGACACGTAATAGTGCTCATTCAGTAAACCCAAAAAAGTCCGTTTCATAATCAGATCTATAACAGTAGATTTCTCAATCGAGAACGCCCCTAGTCGCATAATCAGAAATCATAATCATGTAAGGTGCTACCTTGTACCTTAGTACAAAATCACAGTAAACGACCAAGCGGAATATACTCCGCGGTCCTAGTAGAAGAAGCTCCTGAAAAGATATAAATGTAAGGGGGTGAGTTCCTAAGAAAACTTAGTAAGGGCGTAGGTAAGAGAAGAGGTCTAACGATCAGTACCTGCAAAGAAAATGTTAGCATGCACAGTATGCAATATACTATGCAACCTATAAAAATCATGAATGAATGATATGCAATGCACAGTCCTTTCCGTTACGACGGCCCCCGATGGTAGTATTTCAACCAATCCGAGTTTCAGAATAGAACATAACAGTAGAGGCGCGTAGTACTAGAGCGGGGCATACGGTCCCCATGTAACCATCACCAGTACAGTAAACATCATCATCAGGCTCTCAGTAATGACCACGCAGATCATGATCACAGAACCTAGTAAATCGTATCAATCATCAGGTTCACTGAGATGACCACGCAAATCATGATCACGAAACCTGGTAAATCTGTATTAATCACTAGGCGACCACAGAACATCACCATAAGGGAGTTGCAAGTCCCGCAAATGAAAAACCTTAACACCTCTAATCCTACCATGGAGTTAGTCTCGGGAGTCACCGGGCCCCACCCTCAGACTGAGGCTAACTTTAACCAACCTAAATAGCATAATGCATCCCAGTGATGTATATTCAAGAAGGTTGAACCCTTACCTGGCGGATATCAGTCGTATGCCATGATTCGTGCTATTTGCGGTCCACTTGTACACTTTCAGCTAATTTATGTGGTAGTACTGTTCCATGTTGCTCAAGCAACCCTCGTCAACTTTGGACAATCATACGATGAATAGGGAATCAATTTCCTTCATTTCAATGTTTGACTTTCTGACACTTAGCAAATTTCTCATTTTCCGGCCACTTTTGAAAAAGTGCCATAATTTATCAATTCTTTCCCATTCTACCCTTAACCTTTAAAAAAAGTCATTTCCATCATTACTTGGCAAATCATATCACTTATCCTTAACTTTTGCCTCACTTTACACTTCGGCCCAAAAGTTTTAAAATGGTCAATCCTTAACCAAATTCAACGTAACTTCTTCCACAAGTAATATACCTAAGTGTATTATCATCCATCAAATAATATTCAACTTTCCATAATTAATCCTCTATCTTTTCCCTTATGTACATTTCGGCCCTATTTATCAAAATGAGCCAAAATTCATCCAATTTATTCACAACTTCATTTACATACTAATTAACCCATTCTATCATCATCCATGATCAAACATTTTACTTTTCACAAACATTCACGAACATTTGTAAACATAAACAAATCGGCCAAAACTTTGCAAATAGACATATATTGGCCAAACTTTCCCACCATTTTTCTTATTCATAAACCACCTTATTTTAACACCAATTACCATCAAACATTCCATTTTTCTTCAACAGACATCAACTTTTAATCTCCACCAATAATTCGGCCATACCAAGAAATTATGGAAAACTACATTTCCTTCACATGTTCCCATGAAATTATGCTTCTAAACACTTAATCAACATCATCAATACACACTTAACACTTAAAACATCAACCTTTATCATCCTCAACATTTTGGTCTCATCATCAAACACTAACCATTCCATCTTTTCTTCATACTTTTTGTACTAATTTCGGAGCTCCATAACACTCATAGTTCATAGCAATTTACACATTTCAGATTGAATTACCATTTTTAAAATTCAACTATAAATTTGGCCTTCACTAGATCATAGGCTTCCCATGTGATTCTCAACCTATTCCAAGCATTAAAGTTTCTTAAAAACAACCCAAGAGTACAATTGAACCTTCACTGCAACTCAATTCAACACTTTAATCTTCGACCTCAATTTTGGCCCTAAAGCATAAGTCCTTGATTCACAATGAATTGAATCTAACTTCAAGTATTAAACTTACTCCTTAACCACCCAAGAACACTAATTAGGTATCAATTTAAAGTTCCCCCAATTTTGGTTCATGAACACATATGAACCCTAGGTTTGATTCTACCAATTCATGAAGAATTAGTGAAGTAAAGCTTGTTCTTACCTCAAATACAACCTTAATTCAAGCCTACCTTCACAATTTATTCAAGGATTGATGAAAATTCTTCCACCCTTACTCCAAGTAGAAATCGGCCATGCTTGAAGAGATGAGAGATGAAGTGTTTTCTTCTTGCAATCCCACTTCTATAATGATCCTTTCATAAATCCTTGCTCACCTTCAAATTTGGAAGCTTAGAACATGAAGATTGGATGAGTTTTGATAAAGAAATGGCGAGGAATGAGGAGCAAGGAGCCGACGGTTTTGGATGGAAGAGAGAAGAGATAAGTTTGTTATGTTATGATATTTACTCACTTACTAACTATATACTATATATTGTACACTTTACCATTTACTTCATTTCTTTTTATTTTCCTCACCCTTCCTGATCACGTTTTGCTCTTCCCTCTTTTTAACTAATTTTGTTTCATTTTAATCTACTACCACATATTTATATAAGTATATTAATGTATAATGACATAAGCCTACTTTACCACTTTAAATACTTTCATGCCATGTGTCCTCTTTCTCCATCATATCTCTTTAGAGTTTTGACTTCTCATTTCCTCTCCATACTTCCGAATTACCATGCCCCTAATTGTCCATTTTTGTCAATTTTTCCAAAATGATCATTTTGCCCACTGAAATGAAATTTGGCAAAATAGCTCTGAATTCATCTAGCACTCCCAAAATGCATAATATCATAGAAATGGACCTGAAATGAAGTCCTGAGAGATGAGAATTAACAGTTATATGTACTTAGTAGATTAAATTCAGAGTTCCGATGAAAGCAGAACCTAACTGCCAAGCATACAACGTCAAAAAATCACCATCTGCCCGCGGTGGGTGTAACATTCTCCACCACTTAAGACTCTTGATCCTCCAAGAGTACCTTTAACTTTTGAAACTCCTGGGGGTATTGATCCATCATATCCTTCTCGGTCTCCCAAGTTACTTCCCGGTCAGAATGATGCGACCATTACACTTTGACCATGAGAATCAACTTGCTACAGAGTTTCCGAGTATCCTTCGCCAACAATGCAATTGGCACTTCCTGATACGAGAAGTCTGGCTCTAACTGGATTTCTTCCACGAGTATGGTCTAAATCAGATCGAGAATGCATTTCTTTAGGATACTCACGTGGAAGACATTATGTACCATTGACATGCTCGGTGGTAAGGCTATCCGGTAGGCCACTTTACCAATCCGCTCCAGAATCTCATATGGGCTAATGTATCTCGGGGCTAGTTACCCCATTTACCGAATCTTATAGTTCCTTTTATCGGTGCAATTTTCAGCCAGACTTTGTCTCCAACCTCAAATTCCAAGTTACGGCGCCGCTTATTCACATTTGATGTAGTCCAATCATTTGCGGGTTTTTTTTTTAATCTTCTTTATCTTTTCTGTCATCTCCTCTATGATTTCGGGGCCTAATTTGATTTTATCAGACGCTTCGGACCAACAATGGTATGTCATGCACCTCCATCCATATAATGTCTCGTAAGGCATCATACCAATCGTGCTCTGGTAGCTGTTATTATATGACAATTCCACCAGAGGTAAGTGTTGGTTCCAAACTCCCCCAAGGTCTAGTGAGCAATTCCATAACATGTCCTTCACTATCTGAATCACCATTTCTGACTATCCGTCGGTATGGGGATGATACGTTGTGCTCAAGTGGAGTTGCGTGCCCAACGCCTTATGAAATGTTTTCTGGAATCGTGCAGTAAACCGTGGATCTCTGTCTGAGACAATGGAGTCCAGTACTCCGCGTAACCATACAATCTCTCTGATATACAGTTGGGCAAGCTTCTCTAGTGAATCTGTCACTTGGATAGGCAAGAAGTGGCGCACTTGGTCAACCAGTCTACAATGACCCATATAGCATCATGATGCGCCCATGTCAGGGCAAGCTTGTGAAGAAATCCATAGTAATATTACCCCATTTCTGAAGGGGAATGGGTAACGTCTGTAAGGTCCAGGCCAATTTCTGATGCTCAATCTTAACTATTTGACAGGTAGCACACTCGGCCACGTACACGATAATGTGCTTCTACATACCTGGCCACCAGAAGTGATATCGCAGATCGTGATACATTTTCTCACTTCCGGGATAAATACTCAGTCTACTAGAATAGGCCTTCTCAATAATTTCATCTCAGAGGGCCATATCGTCAGATACATACAAATGTCATTTACAGAACGCCTAACAGATGCTTTACGAAACAATAATAGGTGACTCGATCTCAATCACAGTCAATCTGGATATAATCATACAGTGATTACACATCACTTCAACCTTCCAGAAAATTAGAATGACAAAATATCATTAGTTACAGTCACCTCTGATGAATAGTAATTTCCCGGGAAAATTTGCCTGACGGACAAATTCTTCTATTTCCGGGACTTTAATTTCCAAGCGTGCAGGACATATTTTCTAATGATTCTCAAGTCCCGGGAAGTAATTTGAGGTCCATTCTATGGGGTGTCACATTTTTATAAGGTTTCGTGAACCCCAGACCATTTTACCAAAAAATGACATCGGAGGGTAAAAAGGTCATTTTGGAGAAACAGACATGTTTAAGGATAATTTGGATGTCCCAAGATTGAATTTGAAGTTTATTCCAAGTGATTTCACACTTTTATAAGTGAACGTGAGTCCCGGGCCATTTTATCAATTTTCGATTTCGGATGATAAAATGGTCATTTTGGGAAATTGGATGGAAAGTGGTATTTTAGTCATTGGACATGGCTGGCCAATTTTTGACATGTGGTTGGGGATATTTTTGGTTGGTAGGCATGTGTTGGATAAGGATAATGATGAGAAAGGTAGAGTGAAGTTGTGAACTTCATCATTTTATCTTAACTTGTACTCTTAGCCTACCATAAACTAATATTCTACGCATTCCCACCCCTCAGAAACTGGAAGCCCATTGCCCAGCCCCTTATCCAGCCTCTCATCCATTTTCCTTAACCATTTCATTTCCTCATTTCATTCTACCAAACACAAACTCTATCTCTTCTCATCCTCTCCACCCAACCGGAGCTTCACTTCCATTTTTAGGCAAGTTACAGCCTCCATCTCCTCTTCCACCCTTCATCAACTATGTTCATCTACGTCTTAGCTACACCTTTGTAGAAGGAGGCCAAGAAGACACACAAAAGCGCCCTACAAACTGGCGGTTCCAGCAGGAGGTTCTTGGTTGTTCAAGCTTGTATTTTGAGCAACCATCACCCAACCATCTTTAAACTTCAAAGAGACTTTTAGGTAAGAGTCTTTGATGTTTGTTCATCATGGAATAAGGCTTAGAAGTGAGAAAGAAACTCATCTCTCCTATTTTCCATGTATGGCAAAAAATACCAAGTGTTGGAGAGGAATTTGTGCTCAACATTCCTTCAAGAAATCTTCAAGAAAATAAAAAAGGTGAGCTTTTTGAAGAATGATTTAAGGTTAGTTAAATATCAGAAGATTTTGAACTCATTTTCCCTATTTTCCTTATTAAGGTAGAATTGATCAAGGAGAATTTTGGAGAAGATTTTGTGAAGGAATTCTTTATTAATATAGCTTAAAAGGTAAGCTTTAAGTGATTGATGAGTATGGTTGAAATAAATTCATCTTTTGATGATGGTATGAATATTTGGTGGAATTTTGAAGTTCGTGATTTTTGCTCAAACATGTTGGATGGTGGATTTTATGCTTGAATCATGTTGTTGGGTATATTTGGAGCATATTTTATACTTAGAAGTATATCAAAATCATCATGGATGGAATTTTAGGGTTGAGGCCGAAATTGTATGTTGTTATATGTTGATGATACGGCCATTTGAAATGTTGGGGCGTTATAATTGCCCCCATTTTGACTCCCGAATGGCTATGCATCCAGCCATTTGAATGTTGGGGCCTTAGAATTGCCCCATTGTGATTCCCGAATGCATGTGCATCCGGCCATTTGAATGTTGGGGCCTTAGAATTGCCCCCTTTTGATTCCCGGATGCATGTGCATCTAGCCATTTGAAATGTTAGAACCTTAGAATTACCCCCTTTTGACTCCCGAATGCCTGTGCATCTGGCCATTTGAATGTTGGGGCCTTAGAATTGCCCCATTTTGATTCCCGGATGCATGTCCATCCGGCCATTTGAAATGTTGGAGCCTTAGAATTGCCCCCTTTTGATTCCGGATGCATGAGCATCCGACCATTTGAAATGTTGGGGCCTTAGAATTGCCCCCCTTTTGACTCTCGAATGCCTGTGCATCCAGCCATTTGAATGTTGGGGTCTTAGAATTGCCCTCTTTTGATTCCCGGATGCATGTGCATCCGGGGAGATTTCTCTCCGGGCTGTGGTGATTGTAACCGTCATTCCAAATGCTTTCCTTAAGGTATGGCGGTTTATTAGTGTTGTGAATCTCGATGTTACTTTTGTGATGGATGGTGTATATCGACTTTATGGTGACGTTTCGCATTCGCGCACTCTCTATAAGTTGTCTCCTGTTGGGATGAATCTTCACACTTCTCATTTTCGCTTGTCTAGCTCTTGCTTTTGCTCACTTTGTCTTCTAATAACGGATCACCCTACTCTCCGTCAGGCGGCGATTTTCTTTAAAGCAAGGCGGCGGCGCAGTGGTGAGAGCAACATACCTGATTTCGTACGGTGTTTGGCTAACGCTCCTGACTCCTCTGACCTTCTACCGGTGGAAGTTCTGTTCTACCGCCGTAATAAAGCGGTGGTTGACGGATTGGCGGTGAGATCGGTGCCTTTGTATTCTGTCTGACGTATCAGTTTTTTCAGACCTCCACTGTTCGTCATTCGGATGAGTGCCTTCTAGAAGTTAAAGGCATCATGCCTGAAGGTTAGTGGTCCAAAGTAGAGAATTTTAAAAGTAGTCCTACTCCGGGTTAGTCCTGGAGTGGCAAAAAATGTATTATTTACCCCTGTCCATGCGGATGAGGGTTCCTAGTCATAAATGTAAAATGTATGAGCCTGGGGTTGG
>JBBYHH010696574.1:0-10002 GCA_038382905.1 Daphne laureola
AGTTGACCGGGTCGAGACCCTTATTTGCCCAGAAATTAATAGTACGAGGCCCGGAATGCTCCACTTTTAATCTAGGCCCTAAGTTATCCAACTCATTAAAGTTTAGGGTACTAAATAGGTATTTGGCCTTCTAGGTCATCATCTTTTTCGAATTGATGAGAATCATTTTTAAACGGGTGAACATCATGAGCACTGTGATCATCATACAACGTGAACATTTTCTGAAGGTGAAACTAATACCTCGCGTATTCTAGGTGATCATCATTTTTCGAGAATCATTATGTTCCACATAATCATCATATTCACTTTGGGTCTAATAGACTATGAACATTATTTTTCAATGATGGTCATCACTATGGGCATCCTAAGCATCATTTTTTGGACATCATTGATGCAACTTATTCTTTAGCTTGACAGTTATGTTATTTTTATTGTAGTTCCATCGTGATTATCCAAATTAGTATTATGAGTATTATTATGACATGTATGAGCATCAAAAAATTTAAGGGCGACTAATGCGTAGGGACTAGAGTTGTAGTTGAGGAGGGAAGGGCGATCGGCAGTTTACGCTGCCGATTTGAGCGGTGTCGTGAAAAGAGATTACAAAAAGAACTCCTAAGGTTCCAAGTCTTTGTTGATCCTCTAGGTCGACTTGTGCTTCAAGCTTCAATTCCCTCGATTAGTGGTGAATTTCTGGAACAAGTGTCCGCAAGTTATAAGAATGCCTCGAGTTCGAATGTTGCCTACATATCCAATTAATATTAGTGATACTTGAAAGGACTTAGATACTCACGTAATTCTCAACAAAATTGGTTAGTATCTAATCATAAGAAAATAATGGAAATGAAAGAAAAGGAAAGCAATAAAGAACTTGGGAGTGGAAAGTAGTAAAGAATGAAGGGGGATCGACGGGTTGTATCGCGAGATCGAAGGGAGATATCCAAAAATCACATACGCGTTCAAGATTTCTCAAACACGGAACGTCCATCCGACCGACCTTCTTCCATCCTTCCTTCTTCCTGTCTTATTTAGTGGCTCTTAAGCTACGCCTAAGTACACTTATAGCTACTCAAATGAAAAAAATTAGCTCACAAACATATATCTAGTTAGTGTACTAGGAGGTCCTCCATTCAAGCAAAATCTTAAAATGAAAATTTTCTGGCCGTTGATGAAAACCATGATCAGGAGTTACAGAAAGTGTACATGTACTTTTTTTTGAAGTTAAATATGTAAAGTTTGAAGAAGAAAAAGAGCTAAAATAAGGCATTGAGTAAATGATAGGTAAGAAATTATGAAAAAAAAGATTAGGGGTAAAAATGGAGGTATGAATAATCATTCTTTATTTAATAAAATAAGTTTCACGTTCTAATTTTTTCTGAAAAGTTAATAAATTAAATGTTGAAAAGAAGTTTCTTGAAATCTTACTTTAACCATCGTATGTTATCAACCACAGCCTCCAAAGTGCAAAGTTTAATCATAAAAGCCTAATGGCTACTAGTTTTCTTTATCTGCGTGATGTGGTTGTGAGGAAGGAGAGATTGTGGGTCGGTATTTATAGAAATATATAGAAAGGGGACTGGTTGAGTAATTGAACAGTCTGCTTTTCTAGGTGAATAGTTAAAAAAGAAGTTGGGCTAAGCCCAACTCAAATGGAACCCAAATCACACCATTTCTCGCTCTCAAGCCCGCTCAAAATCTCAGATAACTTAAACTACCCTCAACCAAAAATCTCACCATCTCTCTCTCTCTTGGTGTGGTCGAAGGTAGTGACCGCCAGCGCCACTGGTCGCAGACAGTTCTCGCAACTTGCCTTCTCTTCTGTTTCGATCATAACAGGACCCTCATCTCATGGTCTCTATTGATGATCCTTCTCGTTGTACCTCCTTCCTTTGATCTTCCTTAATAAAATCATTCAAAAATCATTCAAAGATGTTAAAAAATGATTTTGATACGAACTATTGCAGAATTGTTAGTGATTGTGGTTTTAGAAATACGAAATCATTTGATGTAATTTATGGTGGGGATATCTCGAGATTGGAACTTGTCAGCGGTGCCAAGAGCGGACAGGTATGAAGCTCGTTGGAGAAGGAGAATTTCCATGTAATTTACCCCATCAACATTAGAGGATGTCACATCATAAGTTGTAAAAAGACAATCACCATGACGTTTTAAGCGGATAGTGATAAAAAGGGACATAAAACATTAACGTTAGTGGTAAAAAGACCGGTTTTCAAAATAATGATAAAAATAAAATTTTAATCAAATATTAATAGTAAAAAGGGACATTTTATTATTTTTATTTTACACTCTATTGTTAAAAAATCGAGGAGAAGAGCTTGGGTGAGACTTTCACATTGGCTGTCCATCTACTAAAAAAAAAAAAAAGAGTAAATTACAAAAAAGCGCTTGAGGTTTGGTCGATTTACCCCTTTTACTTTAATTGTTTTTCAGTTATCCCCTAAGGTTTAGTAAAACCTTCACTTACCCCCTTAATCGTGTATGGTAGTAGTTGACTTTTAAAGATTTTAGCAGAAATCACATTAACTCTACACCAAAACAATTAAGGGGTAGCCCGGACTCACTAGTGTCGCAACATCGTGGGCTCATCCGTGTTTCTGCGGCTTGAGCTCATCCGCATCGTGGCGGTGATCAGGCAACAACGACGGTTAAACAGGGTGGTCGGTTGGGAGGGTGAAAGGAGGAAGACAAAACGTTCGAGTTAGAGTTAAAGTGTTAGGGTAAGAAATATTAGTGATAATAAGAATATTTAATCCTAATATTCTCAATGGTCAAGTGACAACATAAAAAGTCAATGGGGTAATTGAAGATTCTACTAAACTTTAGAGGAGTAACTGTAATTGTTTGAAAATAAAAGGGTAATCTGATGATTTCACCAAATAAATGGACCAAGAAGAAAAAAGGAGAAAAGCACAAATAAACCCCTGAACTTTTTTGTTTGTCATGAAACGGTCACTAAACTTTTTATCCAACCGAATAAATCACTGACTTTTGTAATTGTATCAATTTAACCATTGGTTCTAAATTCTGATATTTTTTCACGCAAAAGAATGATGCAGATTGAGCAAGAATTTCAACATAAAGTGTCCCTAAAATGTCCAATTAAAAAAAACATATTAAAAGAATACCACCGAAAAAGTCAGACGCGGTTAGGGTAAAGACAAACGACGTAATATTCTCTTGACGTACATGTAATATTTTTTAAATCAAACAGTTAGAGACACTTTAAGTTTAACTTTATGCTCAATCCGTGTCATTTTTCGGCCTGAAATATCATAAAAAATGAACTGTAATGACTAAATTAATACAACTTTAAAAATTTAGTGATTTATTCAGTTGCAGACAAAAGTTAATGGCTGATTTGTTACAAACGGAATAATTCAGAAGTTTATTTGTGTTTTTTATCAAGAAAAAAAAAAGATGTCAAAACTTACTCCAAAAAGGCAAGCTGAAGTGAATCGCGATTTTCTCTTCCATTCGTGTTCGGTTCAGGCTGGGCAAAACCCATCGTCTTCGTCTTCTCACCGTCCGCCTCCGCCTCTCGGCACCGCCAACCGACCGTCCGCCAGCGCCATCCGAGCCCGATTCTAGCCGCAGCTCCAGACTCTGTCTTCATTCAAATCGGAGTAGCAAAAACCTAGGTAATTTGTTAGCTTTAAATTTTAATTGTTAGCAGCACAACAACACAGAAAACCAAGTCCCATAGCCTGACCAAAATCGACATCAGGACAGCTAAACTAAACTAATTAGACCATGATTTTTCTGCTGGAATGGAATTGTTCAAAATCAGGAGTATGCTTAGTTTCAAATTGGTGATTGGCGAATTTTTATTTTCTCTCTGTGTTTTTTTTTTTCTTTTTTTCTGTAGCTTTTCCCTCAAAAGCTCCTTAGACTCCCAAATCTGTACGTTGGTTGCTCTTTTTATTATAATATTTGCAGTGTAAAAAAAGACTGAGAATTAACAAAACATAGCAAGTCTGCAAAGAATGAGTGGTAAAAATATGTGATAGTCCTTACTCCTTAGACGTTATCGATTTGAGTACTTTAGGTTGAATTACATGGGAGGAAAGTGTAAGTGCAAAGGGTCTTTATTAATATCTTTAGGTTGCAACACACACACACACACTTCTCTCTCTGTGTGTAAGAGAACATACATAAGAGTGTACAGCATTGGCATATGAGAACTTTTTGAAGCTACTTGTATGACTTGTTTTCATTTGGCAAAATGACAGCAAGCATATCAGAATATATGTAACATTGTTAATGAAATGAAAATACAGGAAAACATTCATTCCCCAATGCTGTCATTATGAATGTTACTTATTCTGATATGCTTGCTGTCATTTTGCCAAATGAAGATAATTCATAAAAGTACCTTAAGAAGTTCTCATATCATGATAGATCGGCGTTTCACATCCGTCTTCCACGGCGCAAATACCCAAATTTGGAGCTCCACCTTCACTCCTCCGGCGCGCCGGCATGACTCACCGACTAAGGTGGGACACCCACTCTCAGCTTATATTCAATTAATGGTTAATGGTTGTTATTTAAATTTTCAATTGTTACCTTCACTGGTTAATCGTGTCAATTTTTCGAAGGAGGTGATTTGCTTGCTCTTGTATTTTTAAATCTCAAAACGACTGTAATTTTCACTCATGTCAAAATTTCAACAAACTGACAATGTTTCAGCAAGGCAGGAAACACAACTATATTTGCATTGTTCATCATTGTCCACTCTTTTTAATACTTGATTTGAATTTGTCTCAAACATAATTTTAGCCAGGTTTAATGGTTTTTTTACTCTCTAATATCTGATTTTATTTGTAGTGAACGGAATTGATTTTTTGAATTATTTCACTAGAATGGTGTTAGTATTATTTGAGGTATTTCATGCTTGGACATTGGGTATTTGTTTTTGGTTTTATTCAGTAAATAGGATTACAGGAGATCATTTCATACAGAAAAGAGGTCAACTTATCAACCTAGAAATTGCGATTTTTCGGTTTTGAACTGAACTGGAATAATTAGGTCTAGTTCTTATTTGGTTTAGGCCTAAATTTGATTATTTTGGTTTACTGTGCTGTAAAACCGAAAACTGAAATACTTATAAATTTTGGTTCTGCTGGAACCGAAATAATTGAAGGCTCAGTCTCAGTTGTGTGTTCTCTTTCATGTGATTCCTAATATCTGATACCCCTCCATCCTATAACAATGGTAGCTATGTCATTTTGGTTGTCCCAAAATAATTGTAATTTTTCGCTCTAAGGCAACATTTTGCTACAACTTTTGCCACGTTAGTCTCTCGATCTTAATTTAAGACTTTCCAGACTTTCTTTTTCTTATTAAAGTGGTGGAGTATTATCAAATAAATATTTTCAACTATCCACCTTAAAAGCAGGGTTGTAATCGAACCGAGAGTTTGTTGAGCTTACCTCAATTCGAGCTCAACTTGAGTTTAACTTTATTGAGTTCGAGGTTGAGCTCGAGCATAGAAAGAGGGTTTGATGTGTTTATGAGTCGAGTTCGGGTTTATATAGCTCGACTTGAATACCTAAATTGGTTAATACTTAGTACTCGTATATACGGAATATAAATTAAATAAATTTTTGTATCACCTTGACTAAATGTGTAAAATTCCAAAAATAAAATAAAAATAAAAGTGTAAAGTACTAAAACCAGAATCCCTTACTCAAGTGACCCATGTAACCCAGCCCTATACCTAACCTGAAATCTTTCCTGAGCCTTAAATCTCAGATTCTTAATCACCCTCGCTCAAGCTCACCGTGTCTGCCTCATCGCATGTTCACTAGCTCCCTCTGTATCGAGCTTCTTTCAATCTTGTTGCATTTGTTGCAGGTACATATGATGCTATCCTTTCTTCGGAATGTACAGTTGGCTCGAGGCCAATCGTTAAGAAATTCAGCGCTTTCATATTTCAACCCGATTGGAGCATTTGTCGCGACAACTGAAGCTTCTGTCTCAAATGGCATCTCTGTGTCTAAATCTTCTCTAAGTTCACTCAATTACTCTGTGAGTTGCTTGCTACCTCCAGAAGTATGTTTCTTAATTTTTCTTTCGTTTTTGTTCTTCATGTTTTTTAAAACGTTTTGTTTTAGTTACAAAGGGAAGAGTCCAATTGAGGAAGGAAAAAAACGAGAGAGAGAGAGAGAGAACAGTTTGTTTTGTTGGTTGCATAACATTTGTTTTTTTTTTTTTTTTGCATAACATTTTGGTTTAGATAGTGTTCGAATTACTAATCATTAGTTTTTCCTTAAAACAAATCGCAACAGCCTTTCATATTTGAAGAACTCATCACCATCTCTTATGCAATACTCCCTCCGTCAGCAAAAGATTGCACCATTTGACTTTTTAACTTGTATTTAACTGGAGGTATTACCAAAAAGAATATTTAAAAATAAGTTTAAAAAATATATATACTCTTTTCGTCCTTTAAAGGAAACTACAATTGACTTTCAGCATTTGACTCTTTTCGTCCCTTAAACCATTTGACTTTGTAACTTCTCTTTGACTGAAGGTATTACCAAGAAGAATATTTCAAACTAAGTTAAAAAAAAAACATATCCTTTTCGTCCCTTAAAAGAAGCTACAGTTGACTTTCAGCATTTAATCTGTGAATTGTTTTCAACGTTTTAATATATAAAGTGCAATAATTTATATGAAAATGATAAATGGACATTTCTACTTTCTGAATATAATTTTAAGAATCTTTTTTAATGAATTTCTCCTAATGAAAATTTGAGTCAAGCACATGCTCAAAAGTCAACTGTAGCTTCTTTTTAGGGACGGGGGGAGTATTTGAAAACTAGAGACCTTGAATTTTCATTTGAACGTAAACTTGATGACTTTGCATGTCAAAATGTTGAAAAAAAATTATATGTTAATTGCTGAAAACTAAATTAGAAAATCTTTCACGGATAGAGGGAGTATTTTGGCAATGTATTTAACCAATCGATGATAATGCGCTAAATTTATTGTTTTTCAGAAAATGTTTTCCTCACAAGTGAAACCAATGGCGTCTTCCTGCTACAATGGAGGCAGTTCTATGCTCAATTGTGTCCGAAAAGCTACAGCTATTGCCCTTTCTCCTAGCAGGCATATGACAACAGATGCAATGCGTGCCCAGGATTCATCTGCATCTTTTGCTGATTCATCTACTCGAGTTAAATTCAAGAGGCTAGATAAAACTGCTAGAAACATAATGCAGGCATCCATTTCTCCCTTTCTTTTTCAATAATGTTTTTTCGGTTGCTGATATTTTCATGGTTATTCATGTATTCCACAACTTGTTTATTCGTATTTGCGATATTCTGCTTGTAGATTCTTGATAAGGAAGCAGTGCAGGAAGCAAAATCACAAAGGGGGATGCCTGACATAAAGCCAGGTTACATTGTTCAGCTTAAAGTGGTATGACATTTTTTTATGGGGATGTTTCTCATAGTTCTTTGGTACTGATGAGCTGTTAAGCCCTGATTGTTCTGGTCCTTTACATGATCAGGAAGTACCAGAAAATAAAAGGCGCCTGTCTACCGTGAAAGGAATTGTAATAGCAAGACGGAATGCTGGCCTGAATACGACATTTAGAATAAGGAGGCTAGTGGCTGGTGTTGGGGTTGAATCTCTCTTTCCATTGTAAGTAGTTTTTTCTACCAGCTTGAATCTAGGGTCTATATATGACTACTTCCATTATGCTAGAAACATAAGTTGTCTAGGTGTTCCATACTGTTTCACCCTTTTGCAGGGTCCTAATCTACCACTTACTGCATTGATTACTATTGTCAGACCCATAGCTAGGAGTCAACAATAATGTATTCTTGCATGGGCATGTTAGTTGGATACATTATTAGGTAAAAGAACACCTTGATATTGTATGCAGTTAGAGGGCATGGCTATGCACTTTAAAGATGATATTTGTGGAAGAATTTCTAGGGATCACCTTTTAAATGAATGTGAAGTCATGCAACTTGAATTTTCATCTTAGTAATTAGTAGAAGATGACATTCAAAAGATTGTCCTTAAGGTTACTGTGGCTGGTTATTAGTATGCAAGTATGTGTTTAATATAATTGCTAGGGCTACGTAATTCATTGTGTGGCGCAAAGTGTGATATATAGCCTTCGTTCTTGGACGGGGAACATCTGGATTTAAAAAATTGCAGAGGAGACGTGGATGGAAATTTGAAAAATATATGTTTTTTCTTTTTCTTTAAAGAACAAAGCCAATAGAGTGGTTAGTTCTAAGTTGATAGTGTATGAATATTATCATGGGCAAAGCTGCAATGTAGGCTCTTGAAAGATTGAAAATGCAGCCATCCATCTGCTTATAGGTAAGATTAAAGGTTTATTTTAATGAAATACAGATTTGAATCATCTTCTTGTACCACTTCCAGCTATCCATCTTAGGGTTTTCTTGTGGTACACAAGAATAATTTGTTTCATTCTGATACATTAGTTTTAAAGCAGTGGCCATTGCCTGCATTCTAAATTTGGTTCTATTCATTCATGGACTGAAGTTGAATATGGGAATTAATGCAGGTATTCGCCTAACATAAAGGAGATTAAGGTGCTGGATAAGAAGAATGTGAGGAGGGCCAAGCTTTATTACCTAAGAGACAAGATGAACGTCTTAAAGAAACAATAGTGAGTCGCTTGATTTTGGGAGGTTTGAAATGAAATTCATTCACGATGGTGGATTGAATGTTTTGGTAGGATTTCTACGAGATTATCGCCAATTAGGCCTGAAAGCAAGTGGAGTTGAGCACTAAACTATTTATGTTGGGCTTGAAATGTGTATCGAATTAGAATTTTTGTTGAAGTTTGACTTGGAAATAATATTCCTAGAAACTAATTATGAATGAGTTTTAAATCAATCGAGTTTGAGCCAAGCTCAATGTCATCTACAGTTCAGCACATTCTGTGAAACCCTAGCCGCTCTCTCTCTCCGCCTTAGCTGTCGGGCCCTTTGCTTGTCGTGCCGTTCGCCGACCTCTTCATGTGTTGTGCCTGTCGCTGACTGCGCCTGCCCGCCACGTCGTCGGCTCCATAGTTTCCAGCCGTTGTTCTGTTTACATCGGTTGGGGGCTCCTTACAACGTCGGGCTTCCCGTGATGACAACATCCTATCACGCTGTGCCACTGGTGGTGTTCGCCCACCGTTTTTTACCACCGTAAGTATTCGTTGCAGGTTGTGTCGGCTGGAGATAAGGTCCTGCCCGATTTTCTTCAAGGAATTGGCTCCTGTTTGTGTGAAGATGAGTTTGATCAACTTGAATTATCAACGAGTTGGATCGCCGGGTACAATTCATGCTATTAACCGGTTTCTCCAGAGTTCGAATCCGTCATTGTTGTTTCTAGTTGAAACAAAGAAGCTTGTTGTGGAGATGGATATTGTGCGTCGGAAGTTGAAGTTCACTAATTGTTTTGCAGTTGCTTGTGAGAGACGTAAACGTGGACTAGCTTTACTCTGGCAGGATGGTTGGGAGGTGACGATTCGATCCTTGTCAAACTAACATGTTGATCTACAGATTTCGGCAATGGGGGCTACTTGGAGGTTCACCGGCTTCTATGGTCATCCGGAAGTGGCGAGGAGAGGGGAATCATGGCAGTTACTTCGATAATTGGGATATGGGAATGATTTGTCATGGTTGCTTGTAGGTGATTTCAACGAAATTCTATGGGCCCATGAGAAGAGGGGCGGCCCTCCGAGGCGGCAAGCTCAGATGATAGAATTTCGTAATGCGACAGCTGATGCTGGTTTGGATGATCTAGGTTTCTCGGGTATCCCGTTTACATGGCAGAAGGTTGTGACATACGGTGTTTTTGTGCATGGAAGACTAGACCGGGCTTTTTCTACTGATGATTAGCAGGTGCTATTCCTGGCTTCATGGATTCAAAATTTCTACTTTCCAACGTCAGATCATAACGCGGTAGAAGTTTACTTTTTACGCCAGTAAAGGAAGACACCAAGGA
>JBBYHH010696585.1:0-10001 GCA_038382905.1 Daphne laureola
AGTGAATCAGAAATGGATCATTGATCATAAATGATCAGAGTCAGACAAAATCAGATAGATGATCAAAGAATGCTCCCAGAATTACCAAATCACATGGTTGGGCCTTCACGCTTGAAATCTGGACACCATTACACTTACTATATGACTAGCCTCGGGAGTCACAGAGCCCCACCCTCGACCAGAGAACTAGATTCAACTAACCCAATATACAAACCAGAAGCCCAAAATGCATATAAAGCAGTTGAATCCTTACCTGACCAATATCAGACGTATCAGACCATTCGAATTGTTTCTAGTCCGTTTATACACTTTCAATAAATTCCCTCGGTAGCCGTTTCCTTGATGTTCCGACAATCAGTATCAGCTCTAAACAATCATACAAACAGTATGGAATCAATTTCCATCATTTCATTTTCTGACTTTCCAACACTTGGCAATTTTTCTATTTTCCGGCCACTTTTCAAAAAGTGCCAGAATTTGACAATTCTTTCTCATTCTATCCTTAACCTTTAAAAACAACCAATTTCTTCATTACATACCAATTTACAGTATTTATCCTCAACTTTTCCTCACTTACACAAATCGGCCCAAACTTTGCAAAATGGCCAATTCTTACCCAAATTCAACGTAACTTTATACACAAGTAATATACCTAAGTATATTACCATCCATCAAATAATATTCAACTTTTCACAACAAAACCTCAACATTTTCCCTTATGTAGATTTTGGCCCGAACTTTCAAAATAGGCCCAAAACCTATCCAATTTCTTCACAACTTCATTTACATACTGATTCACCAACTTTAACACCATCCATAAACAAACATCTAACTTTTCACCAACATACCACAACTTTTCCAAACATGAACAATTCGACCAATACTTTGCAAAATGAACATATATATGTCCAAACTTCCTACCACTCCACTTATGCATAAACCACCTTTCATTAACTTCAATTATCATCAAATATTCCAATTTCCATCACCAATCACAAACCTTAAAATCTCACCATATTTTCGGCCATTCAAAGAACACATGGCAAACATTATTCCTTTCACATGTTTCCATCAAATTAGGGTCATAAACCCTTAAACAACATCACCCAAGCATAATATACACAATAACCATCAACATCAAAACTCGTCACCCAATTTGGCCTTAACACTAAACACCATCCATACCAACTTTTCTCCATACATTTTATACTAAATTAGGAGTCCCTAAATACCCCTAATCCACAGCAATTCACACCATTAGTATTGAATCAACACTTTTTAAATCTAAGCATCAATCCGGCCATAGGTAGATCAATACCATCTCATATGATTCTCAACTTATTCAAAGCATTAAAGTTGCTCAACAACAACCCAAGAACACAATTCAATCATCACTTTAACACAATTCAACACTTTGATCAACTTCAACCAAATTTGGCCAACTTTGACTATAATTGACCATGGCCTTAATCGATGATTAAATACTTCTTACAAGCATTAAAGATTCTTAAAAACATCTATAGAACACGTTTTTAACCTTACTTTAGCTCAATTATAAACTCTAATTATCCACCTCAAAATTTAGCCCTTAAACCTTAGCTCAATGATCCATGATAAATTGATCAATACTCCAAGCATTAAACATGCTCTAATACCACCCAAGAACACTAATTAGGCATCAATTTAAGCTTTCCACAAATTTGATTCAAGAACATACAAGAACCCTAGCTTTGATTCTTGTAATTCATGATGAAATAATAAAGTAAAGCTTGTTTCTACTTCAATTCCATCATTAAATCATGCTTACCTTCACAATTTCTCAACCAATTGAAGAAATCCTTCACCCATCTTCATCTTGATTTTTGGCAATCCTTGTAGAGGAAGAGAGGAGTGGTTTTTCAACTTGTAATCTTACTTTTATGAAGAATCTCACATAAATCAAGCTTCACCACTTAATTTGCAAGCTTAAACATGGTGGATTTGGGTGAAATTTGGTGAAGAACAATGGTGAGGAGAGGGAGAGAAGCGCCAACCATGGAGAGAGGGATGAGAGAGAGAGAGTGAATTGTAACTTATACAATTTTCATAACATACTTAACCATATATATGCACTTTGACCATTTTGCCCCTTTCTTTTTCATTTTCTTCCTGTCTCATCTCCATTTCAATTACCTTAATCCACATAACTAATATTAATTATGGTACAACATTAGTTATCTAACATAATTCTAATTCTGTCTAATTTCCAAAAATGATTGTTTTGTCCTCCGGGGTCAATTTTGGAAAAACGGCCCAAAATTCACATACTAACTCAGAATACCTCTCTCATATACTTTCCATAAATTACCACTTAATGTTTCAACTTAACATCCATTTTCCCCCAATCTTCCAAAAATGTTCATTTTGCCGTCCGAGATGAATTTTGGAAAAATCTCTCGGAATTCACGTACCATTCTAAAATATGAATTTCTGTATAATTAAACCTTTATTGAAATCCCAGGATATCATACTTGCCTAGAAACATGCTCCATATGCATAAAACAGAGTCCCGGTACTACACCATCCGACCCCCAAATAAAATATTCGGAAAAATTACCATCGTCTTGGGGTCGACTGTAACATTCTGAGTACTGAAAAATCCAATCTATAACAAAGTCACCTTGGAAGATCATAATGAATTCTTCGACCTATCTCTGAAATTATTGCTTTCGCTGATTAAGTGAGAAACACATTTCCGAAATCCATGAGGTTAGAAGATAAGGCTCATTCGATCTTAGATCTTATGAGACATGTGCGTCTTGTTTGTTGGGTAAGATAACTTAACTCATTTTCTAGAAATGGAAACAGGGTAAATGTGGCTATTTAGACTCATGCATAAGAGTGTATGATGGTCAAATAAGCGCTCTAGTCGAGAGATATGTTACTAGTACTTCATCTACTGATAAGATCAGTTGATTGTGTATGAGATACAAGTCTGAATCCTTTGAGCAAATTCAAGGAGTTCAAGAATGAAGTACAAAGTAAATATGAAAGAGTATTAGACACTTCAATTCGATTGAATGTGTAAGATACCAAAATCATGCGTTCTATGACAATCAATGGGAGTGTGACATTGAGTCATAACTCGCTGCATATAGAATACCATAGTTGAATGGTGTTTCTGAGAGGAGAAATCGGACTATGTAAGACTTGGTTTGATGCATGATTGGTCAAGTTGATCTCTTAAACCTTTTAGGATATACTTTAAGACATCCATGTTTCACTGGATTGGATTCCATCTAGTTGGTTCAATAGACACCATACACAAGTTATAGATTGGGTGGTGTCTGAATTTGTATAATTGTGAGGATTTGAGGTTGCAAGGTGATGTGATCCTAGGATGAAGATCTGAGGTAGATCTAGCTTGGAGAAGGCTTCTATGAATACATTGAGATGGTGGATTGTGAAGTAGACACCAAGCACCTCTAAGGATCTTTTCTTGGCAACACTTGGTTTAATGTCTAGGTAGATATGGCTCTAACACCTCCTTCATCAATGTGAAGGCAACATTAGATTTGAATCTCTAAGCTATATGAAACCTCCAAGGGCTAGATATGGAAGATAGTGTTTGAGAACTCTAGGAACCAAAAATACCGTTCTAGGTTTTTAATTCCATAATAAGAGTTCTACCTTACAATATGAGGTTGAGGCCAAATATATAGGCCTTTGTGGTGGCAAGACAAGATCCATAAAGACCTTAGGAACCTTCTACATATTCTAACATGTGACCTATATTAATTAAAAGACCTAATATAGTAACTTAAAGACTAGTTACAAAGATTAGGGCAAAACCACCCTTATTGCATACCCTTTAGTAGCTAAATTCTAACATTAAGTCTAAAAATGTTCCTAACAATCCTCCAAATGGGAAATCAAACTTCCTTGGACCTTTTTGGTTGACTTGGAGCTAAATTGGAGCTGAAATGGTGGCCAAATGAAGAAGAACCCGCTAACAAGGATTGTACCAGCTGCATGACATCATGATTTTTGGCTGGAGGTGCAATGATCTTGAAATGCTTGTAGAAGACTTTTAAGGGATCCAAATGCTTTAGGACCGGTGGGATTGGATTCCTTGCTTATAGGGAGACAAAATGGCATCTTGAAACATCCCATTTGTTAAACGAAGATGGGAGATATAGCCTTTCAAAGTTGATGCACCTACTGCTCAGTTCTGATGGTTTGGCCCGAGACTTTTTACCTTTGCAAGGCTTGCACAGAAAGGTGTAGACCTTCAATTGCTATGAAACCACTTGAATTGTCTTCTTCTCTTCCAGCACTATAATTGGTATATTTATTGGCCCAAATTGGAGATCCAGAGAGAGAGATATAGCCAATTCCAGTTGGGGTAGCTGTTGGCCCTTGTCGTCTATCTTTGTGGCCTTAATCTTCAAGCACAAGCTAGGGTAAGGTCTAAAAGTCTTATGGGCAAGTGAGATCACATCATCCTCTCCCTCTTGGAGAGAATTTATCCTCAAATTAATTTTCTTCGAACGTTCATAATTGCTTCTTCTCATTAAATCATCTTTCCCTTGTGAATTTGACACTTGTAACTTCAATTAAGAAAAATCTTGTGAACCAAGTAACCCTTCCCTCTTTTTTAGATTTTGGCCTCTATCAAATGGAGCATGCTCAAGGACCTTCTTCCCTGAAAATTTCACCATTTTTGGGTCACCAAATCTTGAGGAATCATGAAGACTTCCATTCACATAAGCATGGCTTCCATTTTGGTTCATTTGGAGCACTTTCACCCTTTCAGTTTCTTCACCTTTGAGGGCTTCACCCTTTGGTATACTAATCTATAGTAGTGGTCTAAGAGTCATTAGGGAGAAGGTTTGAGGTGAGTCTTGGTAATTTGGGTTTCTTTTTGGTGGAGGTGGAAATTGGGTGGGCATTGAGGTAGTGCTTGGTGTTAGGCTTTGAACACTAGTGGTCTTTTGTGCATTCTTCGCCTTTTTGTCATCACAATCAGCCTTTTCTTCCTCCCACTCACACCTAAAACTTTGGGCTTTCATATCTCTTTCAAATTTTTCCAGAAATTCCTCAGTAGCATCCATTCTAGCAACCAATCTTCCAACAATCTTAACAATAGCATCAACCTTAGCTTCCAAGCTTGCACTATCCATTTCTTCAATGACATGTTTTCACAAACTTGGATTACTTCCAAACTTCTTTGAGCTGGGAACGTTTAGCATAGAAAACATAAACCTTTTAGCAAAAAAACCTAAAAAGGATCAGACCTGATTCTTTTAATACACCAACAAAGTTCAAACATTTTTCACGGGTCTCCAGCAACTTTCCAAAAATGACACATCTGAAATAATCACCTTTTTCAACCCTTTCCAATCCGAATTTGAAAAACCTTTCTTCTGGAAAGTTGTAGATAACACGTGTTCCTTGCGGAATCAAGCATTGGATAAACCCACATGTTTACATAGTAACACAGATCTACGTTCCCACATAAGGAAGTTTCTAGTTCACTAGAGCCAAAAGAAAAGTAAGTGTCCTACATTCAAGACCCGTTTTGAGCTACTTGCAGATCGTATATGATACGGATACCCCAAACGGCCTACCAAAGGCCTACATAATCGCTGGACTACAATGCAACCACACACCAAACAACCTCGTAGGCAACCCTGCCTCATATCACAGTACTTTCGGCAACCACAGTTAGGGGCGCAATAACCGCTCCACCATTAAACTCTCCCGGGTGTCTAACATCTTTCCAAACGCCTATAACGGCTCTCCTCAGACATAGCCCTCTTAAAGAATCAAATCCCATGAATCACGCTCCCTTTTAAGGGGCCGGTACCACCCTATATATAGGGTGGTACCAACCACATAAAAGGTAGATACTACACACCCCACCTCTTCAGCTCTCCTCTGCCTGATTTCTCTTGTTTACTTGTTCTGTAGGCCATGGTTAATCATTCTCTGGTACATCAACGGAGCTGATTGATAAGGACAATATGAATTTGGTGTTGTCCACCTGAAATGAAAACACGACCACATTTATTCTATCTTACACCCCAAAGTCGGCATCAATGGAAAGAAGATGAAAAAACACCAACAATGGAAACGTCTAAGTGGAGGATGCCAGTTCTGGTTCAAGTGACGCACCACCACCCCAACAGCTGGCCACCGGCAAGAAATCCAAACAAGCACCAACACTGTCCCTTCTCAACCACAACGGGGTACCAGTTCCGCCAATCGGCCCAAGCGTCATCGCACACTCAACCACGATCATCGATCCAGCACAAATGCAGCTGATCCAATCAAATATCCTCTGGGATATGAAAACCCTAATGGTCCAGACCATTCATGCAAAAATGAACAGCCTACGAGATGTTCAACCTATCAAAAATGAGGCCAATTCCAACATCAATGGTCAGGCCGAAAACTCAATCAGAAATTTCAAGGTCGACAATTTGGTACATCGCATGACCTTGGTCGAGGCACAAGTAAAACCATCAAACCAAGCTTTCGATGACATTGAGGTACTCCTTACCCAACCATTCACTAAATCGATCATTGCAGTCAATGCACCAGATGGCTTCCGAATGCCCATCATGGAAAATTACAATGGCCTATCTGACCTTATCAACCACCTACGTTGATATGTCTCCCAAATGGAGATGGCATGGGCGAATGGCGCAATCCTCTGAAAAGCCTTTAGCTCCACTCTAAAAGAGGTTGTATCAACTTGGTTCAGCATACTTCAAAGCCAACGCCTAACGTTCTTCAAAGATCTCACCATGACTTTCCTTCGCCATTTCATGGGCTCCCGACCACCACCCAAAATGGTCATCCACCTTCTCAAGCTACGACATTAGAAAGAGGAGTCCCTAAGGGTCTACGTCAAATGCTTCAAATCTAAGGTAGTCCAAGTGCAATGACTCTCCACAGACATGCAGGTCATTACCATCACGCAAGGCCTCCAGCACGAATCTTGCCTCGCCTACAACATAAATGAGAACTTGGTCACCTCTATGGGAGAATTCATGGACCGTGCCATGAGGTTCATGAACTCAAAGGAAATCAACCGACCCTCTCACCATCCTTTATCGGCTGCAATGGATAAAAGCCACAAGTATGATAAGGGGACATCATCCTCCCAATATCCAATGTCCACTACCCAATAGTGGGCAAACGAGCCACATCCATCACTTTGGGACACGAGAACCAACATTCTATTCATCTTGGAGTGACAAAACAAAGTACCTCGATGGCCACAACCACTCCATACAAAATCAACAAAGGGCTCGATAAGTTCTGCAACTACCACAAAGATCGGGGACATGACACCGAAGGGTCCTGGCAGCTAAAGCATCTGATTTCTGACATGGTCAGCGATGGTAAACTAAAGGAATACCTCACCCACCCTGACACATCATCCAACGGTATTCCGAAGGCAAAAAAATTAGACAATGACCAAGATGACCGGGATAAAAACCGGCATCGACACCACAACCCTCGACGACACAACCTCCCTGTCCCACCAGCAGTGGGCACAATCCACATGCTAATCAAGTCTGAGGGCTCGACCTCCAGGAAACACTATGCTCGGGAGATCCTACAGATTGACCACCAGGAGAAAAATATCATTCACCATCCCAACAACATAAAGGTTTCCTACCTGTACTTCTATCCACGGCTTTAATCACGGGCTATGACACAAGCTGAGTCTACATCGACATAGGAGCAAATACCATTGTTCTTTTTAAGGATATGCTAGAAAACCTTAAACTACCACTATCCACAGTTCCGGCCTAACCTTCGGTATTGGGTGTGATGTCATCCCAACGCTCAGCTAATCGCACTTCCCCTCATGCTCATCGAGGAAACACTTTTTCAAATGCTCGACTGCAACTCTATCATAGCAGAATTCCTCATCATCGATGTGCCTTCTACATTTAATGCAATAATTGGCCACCCAAGTTAGGTCGAGTTCTACATGAGGTGTGACGTTCGTTCCCTTATGGTCACATTCGAAACTCCACGAGGCGATGCCAACATCTACATCGACTAGAAGACATATCGCACCAATTATGTCGTAACTCTTAACTCTAACGCTCCTCCAAATGGATCCTCCTCCAACAATGAGCCTATGGACACTGAGGACACTCCTTATCTTAGAGACATCACTGATGAAATCGAGGTCATACCAGGAAACAAATTCAAGATCAGGAAAGACCTCGAGGGCAAAGAGAAGGTCGCACTCATCCACCTACTCCATTCCAACCTCGACGTCTTTGCATGAGAGCTCAAAGACCTCCCTAGGGTAGATCCCTCCATCATTGCTCATAGGCTAAATGTATTTATGGATTCCAAACCGGTTACACAGAAAGTCTGAGGCATGGCCTCTAATAGTAAAAAAATTTTAAAAGAGGAAGTAAAAAAACTCCTCGACACCAATATAATAAAGGAACTTCACTACTCAGAATGGCTCTCTAACATCATACTGGCTGAAAAATCAAGTGGTGACTGGTGTCTATGCATTGATTTCACCGGTCTAAATACCTACTGCCCAAACGATCCCTATCCTCTCCCAATCAATTGACCGCGTGGTCGATGCAACCTCAAGGTATAAATACCTGACATTCATGGACGCTAAAAGTGGGTATCACCAAATTTACATGGATCCAGCTGATGCACCCAAAACAACCTTCACAACGGGCGATGACGTATATTACTACGTTCGGATGCCTTTCGGCTTAAAATATGCAGGAGCCATGTACCAAAGACTCATGAACAAAGTCTTCGCTTACCAGGTCGGGCGCAACCTCGAGGCATATTTTGACAATTTAATAGTCAAAAGCATGGGTTTTGGGGACCATCTGTCAGATATCGAGGAAACTTTCCAGTCTTTCAGAAGGTACAACATGACGCTCAACCCGAAAAAATGTTCCTTCTTCGTGGGCGCTGGAAAATTCCTGGGTTATATGATTTTTGAACGAGGAATAGATGTAAATATAAAAAAGATCAGGGCAATCACCGAAATTCCAGTACTGACGTATCTTAAGGACGAATAACAGTTGAGAGGCAGAATCATTACCCTCAATCGTTTCATCTCCAAACTGGGTGATAAATGCAAGCCATTCTTTGAGCAACTACGCAAAAATAAAACTTTCCAATGGAGTCTGGAGTGCCAAACTATTATGACTTGGAATTTCATCTGTGTCATAACCGAAGTAATTTAAAAGATAAAGGACTAAACTGTAAATAAATAGAAAGTTGAGCTAGATTTTTATGAAAAATAAAAACTGAGATAAGAAGAAAGATAAGTGGAGTAACTTAATTGAGAATAAAGAAATAATAGAGGACTATTATGTAAAGAACAAAGATGCGTTAAGTTGAGGGAGTGACTGAAATGCAAGAAAAATATCAGATGAGGTTCTTTTGCATATTTGATGAAAGACCGAAGAGCAATTAAATTAATATTTAATATATATGTATATCAGTAATAAAAGGAGATAAGGATGGGGAAGATCAGATGAGATCTTCTGAAATCTTCTCCATTCTTCTTCTCTGCTCTTAACGGAACTCCAAGGCAGAAGCGATAAGGCAGAACAAGGTGAGCTGGTGGAGCTCGCGATTTCAGTGATGAGGTTGGATCAACGAAGTGACACGGATGAAGATGGGATGGCCTGAGGATCAAATTCGGTCCTCCTCTTATTTCTTTGGTTTGTCTCTGCTGGAACACGAACAAATGAGGGACGGATGATGTGCGACTAGAGAAGTGGAGGGGAGGTGATGGCCGGTTGTTCATGGGAAACTCCAGCTAAACCATGATGGGGGTTTGTCACACCACCCCCTGCAGACACGGCCTGGCAGGAAGCGGTCACGGGGTCGGAGGGCGGCGGTGCGACAGTCCCTGTAAAAACGCAACACAGAAATGTGGGAAACCCACGTAACGGTCCTAACAAGCGGAAGACAGAACGTACCTTAGAAGCAAACCTCACTCC
>JBBYHH010696596.1:0-10001 GCA_038382905.1 Daphne laureola
CCGTCTTTCCTCCGTGGCTGCCCTCATAATGCAAAGATGGTCTGGCAGGCAATAGGAGTAATCTCTGGATGAGTTATTTGGAAGGGAAGAAATCGTCTAGTCATGCAAAACTGCTTATAGAACTCCCTCCAAATCGTCACTGAAATCCAGCTCCAGTCTTTCACTTGGTTCAAAAGCAGGGGTGGTATATCGGTTCAAAATTGGGATTCTTGGCTTCTCAACCCATTGTCTCGTTCCTCACCACCATGATGGTTCTAATGTAAAATAGGTGTTTTATTTCTTTCTCCCCCTTCTTTAGTTTTTACAAGGGTGTTAACACTTTTGCTTTCTCAAAAGATGGTCTTGCACCCTTGTATGTGTTAACATTCTTTCTTCTTCTCTATTCTAATACATATTGCAGTTAAAAAAAAAAGAATGTATTCTTGGGAGAATTTGCTTAACTATTGATATATGGACTTTATAATACGTTTTTTTTCTTAAATTTGTGAATCTTAAAAAAAAAAACTCGAGATCGAATCAAAACTAGTCAAGATTTAATTCTTCTTCTTTTAGCCATCGCCACCCTCTAATCTCAAGCACCGCTGCTCCACCGATGCCTGCAGCCTCTCACCGTCTCCACCATAGCTTGCTCATTGGTTTCTGAGTTTTTCTGAGTTTGATGGATAACTTTAAATGAATATTCATCCAGATTCATCCATCTCTTTTTTAATTAATAGCCGCAATAGGTATTGCGGCCATGACAACGATAGAGAACGAATTGTGATCTTATTTTTACTACGGGAATCACTGCACCCTCTCTCGCAACAGTTACTGCGGGTTTGACCGGAGTAACTCTCGTTTTCTCTACGTAGTGGACACCACTCTACGTCATAAAAACAAATATTGAATTATGATAAATGAAACTTCATTTATTTATTTTGAGAAAAAGCTTAATCTATCAATTTTACCTTCCTACTCGACTACTGGACTGTTCCATGAGAAGGATGTCGCAAGCCCTCAACGTCAAAGAGGAATGCTCCGCCTTGTCGGTTGTTGGACATGATTTTTGTCTAGACGCCGATAGTCATGCCACCCAGAGTGTACCGTCTTTTGGCCACTGATTCTATAAACCAACAGTGATTAATTCTAAGGTCTAATTTGAGAGAGTTGGTCAAGTTTAGGGAGCTGCATGAGTGTTTTGCCCAAGTTGGCGTTCTCAACTTCTCTCGTTACCTCTGTCACCACGAGTGTGTTCTTTTCGACAAAAGTTGCAACAAAAAAACACTCCTTCCGTCCCGTCCCACGGTAAACTCTAAATCCCATCCCAACAACTTGACAAACGGATGGTTGAAGTAGTTTAATTAGTCAGTAATGTTAGTGACAGATCACCAGTTTAAACCAACTGAGACTCTTTGCAAAATAAATGTAACATTATTTTGTGTGAGCTTGAAGATTAATGTGAATGTATAGTTTTATATAATTTGATATAATTATTCTTGAGTTGAGGTTACACAAAAAATAAAATAGAAAAAAAAAGATAAAGTAATGATAATTTGGTAATTTTAGAAGATAAAAATTTCTATTTAAAAAAAGTGTATAAGTTTTCAAGGACATCCCGAAAAAAAAAAAGTGTATAATTTTTCAGAAATGTGTAAATTATAAAAAAATGGTATAATGATACATTAATATTTGGAAGAGATAGTACTAAAGTCTAATAAACAGTGGTGCCAAAGCAAGGAAAATCTTTTCAGGGTGGCGGGATTCATTTAAATATTGTACTCCCTCCATCTGTAAAAAAAAATAAATCATTTATTTTAACAGTTTCATAATATTTAATTTATAATTTTTTTTTTATGAATATTTAGATATTAAAAATTAAATATTTCACATCTGTATCATAATTTGAAATCTAAATTTTCTAAATATATTTTTTCTTGATTTTTTTCCACTTTATCTTTGTTAAAATTTGAGTCAAACATTAAATTTTAAAATAATAAAATCAAATGATTTAACTTTTGGCGGATGAAGAGAGTATGTTCCAACGTTTTATTTTAGCATGAATATTAAGATGAGTATAAAGTTGTGGAAGTTTTACCCCTAAAAAATAGAAAGACGAGTGAACCAACATATATTTTATGTAGAATGTATGTTATCAAAATACATATGCATATACAAAAGTTAAATATTTATACTACCACGCAAAAAATGCCTAGGGTTTTCACTTTTGCTACTGCCGCCGCAACCTGCTTTCAACATCTTGGCTGCCTATGTCGTCCATTTTCGAGCGTCGTTGACTCAGCCCAACGATTGTCTTGCACGTTCCGTCATTTCTAGTTGCTCCCTCCTGCTCACCATCGGCATCTTGTCGATTCGATCTGCAAAGGACAGATTTGTGTCTCTGTCGGACGCTCCGTCTCAGGTTATTTTTGCCAGATCCCATTCGGGTTTGGGCGTGGTAGGCCTCATCCGACCGCAACGTCAGGTTGTCAAGGGCGCTCGGTAGCCCCTTGGGCAGCAAGTCACCAATTGGGGGATTGGGCTCGTTGGTGCCGCCACATAGTGGTTGTTCAGGCTGGTTTCTGACGGTCTCCCGGGTGCACTCTTGATCTGGAGCCGCTTAGGGTGCCTAGCCGGAGTCAGCAACGCATCACGGACCCTCCTTGGTTGGACGTTCTATCCCAAGACTCATTGTTCGGTGGAGGATTCAACTCTCGGCCTCTGTTAGCTGATGTTACTCCTAAAAAAAATAGGGAGAAAAAGGGACGTGGTCGACCTTGGGGATGTGGCCAAGTGAGTGGTGGGTCTGGTGATGGAGTATCAGGGCTCAAGCGAGCGAGGATGGGTGTGGTAGACGAAGAGCAGGCTGGTCAGGATGGATGTCAAGCAGAGATGAGCGGTGTCTCTCCCTGCCCGGAGGAGTAGGAGGTAATAACATGGATGTACGGCCCCTGAAGTCACACTCATACATTCAGATTTTGTGTTTGGCTTTGATTGTTGATGGTCTGAGGTTGGGGTCTGTTTGCTGTTGCTTGATACTATGGTTGCAGGTATTTCATTGGAATAGTTTTCTTCGCACGGGACGCGCGTTTCCAAGCTTATGAAATCCAGCTTGGTTGTTTTATTATTGCCTATGTTCCACACTCCTATGTTACGGACGAGAAACTGTATAAAGTCAGATGATTAGGTGGTGAAGAGTTCTGGTTCATGAGATATCTCGGACTTAAGATCATGTTGTGGTTTCTGCCCCAACTTATATTGTTGGTTATGTCTCTTATTATTAGATATTTTTGTCATTGCTTGTTTCTATCTTGTTTGGTTATTTCTTGGACTGTAGTTGGCGTACAGGTTAGCTGCTGCCTTATCCATTTCTGTTAAGAGAGAGATTGTAGGTTTTCGTTTAAGGGTTTCACCCCTCTTTTATCGGTTGTCTCTAGCTTTTGTCGGTTGAGTTTGAATAAAAATCATTCCCTTAACAAAAAAAAAAAAAAATATTTAGCATTAACTAATGTACATTAAGAGTGCCGTTAAACGTTGACATAATCATTTAATGTAAAATGTCCCTAATAAATTTCTGTTGCTTTCATTTCAGATGGTCCATAAATTAAAGGAAGGACTCATTCTGCTTTACCAATTCCTTCCATCCATCCACTCCGATAATTATGTAGTTGGTCCTCAATCTTTCAGCTAGTTGCATGCAAAGCCAACCGGAACGTATACTTCGTTGCAACCTGAAAATTGAGTTTGGATATAGGCGAGTAACAGATCACCAAGTGGCCCACCTGAAAGTCGCTGGACCTGTCGTTCTTCTTCAAATACAATTGGGCTTGGGCCGTTGGGCCTGGCTTTCTTATCTACCTACAATTCACCGGTCATGTTGATTAGGTATGATAACGGTGCAGTTAAACTGCGGGACTCACTAAACCGCTAATCGCGATTTTTTTAATATTCACGGTTAACGATTTTTACACAACAGTTATAAGTTCACATTCAAAATCTTTAATCACGGATATCCACGATTAACGGTTACAATCACGATTATCAAAATAGACCATATAATTTTTTTTACAAATTACAACGCAACTCCAAACTCCATGAAACCAAAATCCCAAGCTGAAATCAATAAACGCATCATGTATCAATCAATAAAAAAATCATTTAACCGTGGTCTGGAAATCTGGATTGGGCTCGACTTGGGTGGGTTTGGGTGAGTCTAGTATATACTTCATCTGGTCTCTAAAAGATGAACCATTTGTTTTAGCTGTTTTACAGTATTTAATCTATGATTTGTTTTCATCCATGTTTAGACATCTAAAATTAAATATTTTTTATGTCTATCATAATTTACAATATAAATTTCATAAATATAATTTCTAGAATTTTTTTTTATTATTTTTTTTTTGTAAATATTTGAGTCAAATATTGAACTTTGAAATAATAAAAATAAATGGTTCATCTTTTAAAAACCGTCATTTAACTACGGTTAACGATTATCCGCGATCCAGTTACACCCATACCGTTAACCGCATTCATTAACCATTAAACTACCAGTTATAAAAATAAAATAAAAAAACGTAACCGCCAATCTGGTGGTTTTAACCACGGATAAAACTATTAGAAATGGTCGATTATCCGCGATTAACGATTCTTATCCGCCTCACTATTATGCCTAATTATGACCTCCTCAAGACTTTCAGTCTCCAACTGACCTCTGGACTCTTTTCCTGGAGTAATTTCTCAATTAAACCAAAAGTCTGAGTTCCAGACCGGCCGGCGTAGGGTTCCATCCATCGAACTTCCAACTTCAGTTTCTCATCTGCCTAATCTGATCGATCTTTCTCCTATGCTCAGTTCAGCGGAGTAAGAATTTTTTTTTGAAAAATTTAAAAAATTGTGTTTTGATTGATGAATAAAATATATGTGAATATAGAAATTTAAAAAAATATTATTTTATAATTTTTATAATAAATTTAAAGTTGTTAAATGTATTAAAAATCGAAATAATTTCTGAATTTTTTTTTATAAAGGCGCTGAACCGACCCCTATTCTCTAAACTGCTTCAACTGAAGATTAAGTTACGATTGTTACTGATCGGCCATGGCTACTGTACGGTCTTCTGTTCTTTCATTTCTGAGGAAAAACCCTCGAAGTTGGAAACACCAAACTCCCCCAATTCCTCGCCATCTTTGTGTAGAAGGCCAAGATAGAGATCGGAAGCAGGACGAAGCTGAGTTGAATGGGGGAAATCGAGAAGTAACTTCTGAATCCAGCCGGGAATGGTTGGACATTGTAAGAAAAGTCTGCAACATCACCAGGACAAGGTCCCGGTGGGAGGAGACTCTGATTTCCGATTTCCCTTCTTTTGATTTCTCGGATCCTTGTTTCTTCCATGAGCTTTTGAGGCGACAAGGTAATGTACTTCATTCTCTGCGTTTCTTTTACTGGCTACGCACTCGGGATGGATTTTTACCTGACCCTGATTCATGTAATCGGCTTTTCGATGCTCTCGTGGAGGCCAATGCTCTTACGGTAGCGAAAGGATTTCTTGAGGAAACTGGTTTGAGGCCCTTACTGCCTTCTTTAGAGCGTTATCTGATACGTCTTTGTGAGGGTGGATTGTCAGGAGATGCCATTGAAATGGTTTATGTTCTGAAAGGAAGTGGACATTCTATGTCCATTCAAGCATGGAAGTCAGTGTTGTTGTGTTGCCTTAATGGTAAAAGGACTGATCTGTTATGGGAGTTTTATCACGATATGATTGATTCAAATGTCAGTCGGGAGATGATAGATGTTGAGATCATAGAGATTTTGATCCGAGCGTTTTGCAGTGACGGGAGGGTTTCTGAAGGCTACGATCTTCTTCTAGGAATTCTGAAAGATGGTGTTGTTCCTGGGAATTTTTGTTTCAACAACCTAATTGCTGGATTCTGCAAGTTGAACAACTTTGATAAAGTGTCTGAAATTATCCACTTAATGATACAGAGGGGTGTTAACCCAAATATTTATACATATCAGGAAGTCATTAATGGGCTCTGTAAAAATAGGAAGATACCTAAGGCTTACCATGTTTTTAATGTTCTCAAAGATAGAGGATATGCTCCAGATACTGTCATGTACACAACAATGATTCATGGCTTTTGTAAAATAGGTTGGCTGGGACATGCTAAGAAGTTGTGGTTTGAAATGATTAAGAAGGGATTGGTTCCAAATGAATACACTTATTCTTCGTTTCTTCGTGGGCTTTTTAGGGTCCATGATCTTGAAGGAGTAGCAAGGCTGTACAAGGAGATCTGTGACAGAGGATATGGAGAAACCACAGTTCTCTACAACACTGTTATAGCAGGGTTATGCTCCCATGGGATCATTGATGAAGCATACCGGTTGTTCCAAGAAATGCCTCAAAAGGGCATTGTTCGTGATGCGATCACGTTCAATGCCCTGATTCAGGGCCTTTGCAAGGGAGGGAGGATTGTGGAAGGTATAAACCTGTTGAAAGAACTCTCGGATGGGGGAATTCGGCCGTCCACTTCTTCATATACCCCTATCATCGAGAACTTATGTCTGTCGGGTGGCGTCCAAGAAGCCAAAAAATTTCTAAGCGAAATGCAAAGCAGGGGTCTAGAGCCAAAACTATATACTCACCATCATATTATCACTGGACTGTGTAAGGAAGGGTACATCAAGGAGAGCATGGAGCATTTGGTGGAGATGTTGAAGAGTAAACTAAAACCCCAGAAAAAAACTTTTAAGGAACTGATGCATTGTCTATTGCAATGTGGTAGGCTGGATGATTCTCTTATTACTTTGAAAGACATGTTCAGTGAGGGATATTCACTTGAAACAGGTCTCTCTCACTTTTTGGTGACAAAATTTTGTGGAGAGAATTCTAATTTTGCTGAATTATGTTTGGAAGGAATTCTAGAGAATACTTGACCATCAGACACAATTTTTTGGCTACTTATGTACCAAATTGTACCATAGGCAGAAGAGAATAATATTGATTTATATTCTGCTTCTGTTCAAACTTTTTTGGTTTTACTGAGCTTCATTTTAAGCATATAGCATTCTACTTTTCAACTTTCCAGAAAGCAGGTTTCAGACGCATGAACATTATACTATTAAGAGCTCTTTAGCATCGAAGGTGAGCACTGGACTTGCTAGTGTTTATCCACGAATGTTATTTGTTTGGCACCATCAAATGAAATGTTTTCCGTCGATGTAGGGTAGCCTTCATGAAGATCATGCGCTTTGCATTTCTAAAGACATTTAGATAGTGTTGCTTTAGATGCCTGACAGTAGATTCTGCTGGTTAGGGATAATAATTTCTGACAATCAATCAAGAGAGGACAACTTATAGTTTTAGCCCTTTTGATTTCAATTGCATAGTTACTTTATCTGTAAATTTATTTTTCATATTGAAAGATAGCTGAAACTTCTGTTTCGCTTCACATATCTTCTAGCAATCATATCAAGGAGAGTGAACTGTTCTCTCTTTGCAGCTCATAGTTTATTTTGTAGATTATAAGGTAAAATTTCTTTTAAGTTACTCCCTATTTGTTCTTTTCGGAGATGATCAGACATCAGTTCTAATATGCAATGGATAGGGCATATTCTCCCTTTGAGAGAGTCAAGGCCTCATTAATTTTCGTGGGCTATATGGTGGAAAATAAATCCTGTAAATGCATGAGGGGTTTCAGTGTATCGCTATGGGTGCTGTATCATTTATGGTGCAGATGGACATCTTAACCTGTAAGACACAATATTACTGATCAGCTTGTGATATGTTTCTTACCAATTAATTGTTAATCTGGTTTATAGACAATCACTTACTGACAAACTTCTTGTCCAGCCTAGTTTCACTGAGCCTCCACTGCTGGTATATCCTCCAAGACAGATGAGGTATGTTTTTCCGTGTTGCTTTTCCCTCAGCATGTTAACAATATATCCTGGGACTCTTACACTGCCAGCTGCCACAATTTATGCCGTCTGCTGATTTTGTCCTGAATTCTGATACCCATATCATGCTTTCGTAATGATAGGGTGCAATGTAGCCTTGGCTGTTAGGTTGGCAGGTCCTTAAAAATGAAAGAGGAAGAAAAAGGAAGGAAAAAAAAATGCAAGCCTTGAGGGTTTAGAAAGCTCAATGCCCGGCTTCTGTTATACCAAATCAGTCCACAACAGCCGTAGCTATTTGGAGCATGGCCATCCGTCATGTTCTGAAATTTAATGGATATGGTTTTAAGGCAATATCTTCACCATTCACACCCAGAGCTGCTAAGAATAAAGCTTCACTTTGGTAGTAAACTTTTTATGCTTATTGTTGGCTATTAACTTTGCATTGTACCATAGCTATATCTATTAAGATTCTTTTAACAGGAGCGAAGCATAATGCTTAATCCGCTTCTTGTGTAGGCTCCTGGAGGTTATGGAGAAATGCGTGTGACACTTGCCAGAAATGCAGAACAAGCTGCACTGCACAACGTGGTTCCTTCAGTTAATCGAGGCTAGATTGCTCAGCTGAATATGATAAGATTTATTGTCTGATAATAAGTATTGAGATGGAAATACATTGTCTGTAAGTACTCCTGATTTTCCTCCCAATGTTAAACCTAGTGATTACATGATGCCTCAGGTTACTCCTGGTTCAGCGTAACCCAATGCTTTTAGATACATTGCTTTGAGCATCCCATGACCTTTTCTATAGGGCTTGTGAATAAGGGTGTCAAAAACTGATCCGACCTGATTAACCCGTCTGAACCTGACATGAGTTGATCAAAAAAATAAATGACCTGGAATCTGACCTGACCCGAAAACAACTCGGTCTGAATTATCCGGAAATTTGAATGATCCGAATCCGGGCTGATCCGAAACCAGCTCAATCTGAAATGATCCGGAACATGATAAATCCGTGATCCGAACCTGATCTGATCCGAATCTCGAACTCGATTAACCCGAACTTGACCTGATCCGAATTCCGAACTCGATTGATCCGAATTCCGAACTCGATTAATCCGAATCTAAATCCTAAGGAATCCGAAATAAACTATCATCATAACAAAATTTAATCATCTAATGCATTATAGAGTTACTCTCATCATAACAAAATAAATTATTATCACTAATTGTCTAAACTCTAAAGTAAGAAAATGGTAGTACATAACGGCAGTTGTGCATAAATGACTAAATGTAATTGTAAATTTTAAAATGTAATCATCCAATGCATCAAATACATAATTCTAAAATATAAACTTGACAATGCCCAAATTCTAAATTTTTAGAATAATGTGCAATCTCTAATTTTGTTGGAGTAATATCTAATTTTCAATTTTTTTGGAAGAATATCTAATATCCAATTTTATTGGAGGAATTTCTAATTTTCAAGATTATTGGAGCAATGTTCCATTTTCAATTTTATTGTGATAAATTGATAATGTCTAAATTCTAAACTTTTAGAATAATGTGCAATCTCTAATTTTGTTAGAGAAATATCCAATTTTCAATTTTGTTAGAAGAATATCTAATATATAATTTTATTGGAGAAATTTCTAATTTCCAAAGTTGTTGGAGCAATATTTCATTTTTAATTTTGTTGTGATAAATTGAAATGTCCAAATTCTAAACATTTAGAATAATGTGTAATCTCTAATTTTGTTAGAAGAATATCTAATATTTAATTTTATTTGAGGAATTCATAATTTTCAAAGTTGTTGGAGCAATGTTTTATTTTCAATTTTATTGTGATAAATTGACAATGTCCAAATTTTAAACTTTTAGAATAATGTGCAATCTCTAATTTTGTTGGAGTAATATCCCAATTTTCAATTTTGTTGAAAGAATATCGAATATCCAATTTTATTGGAGGAATTCCTAATTTTCAAAGTTGTTGGAGCAATATTTTATTTTCAGTTTTGTTGTGATAGATTGACAATGTCCAAATTCTAAACTTTTAGAATAATGTGCATGCTCTGATTTTGTTGGAGCAATATCCAATTGCCAATTTTGTTGGAAGAATATATAATATCTAA
>JBBYHH010696607.1:0-10000 GCA_038382905.1 Daphne laureola
CAATTTGCATAAAGCGACAAAATTCACTTAAATGCTTCCAAATTTTACACTTAAACTTAAAGAAGTTTACTTAACTCTTTTTTCCCAATATTATGCACAAGTTCCTTAATCTTTCTCTAATTTTTCAATTAGACCCAAACTTCACTGACTGGCCCAAATCACATAAGCGATAAAATTAATAGATTTCCCTTACATTATAAACCGCAGAATTTGTGTACTTTCCCGAACCGAAGAATCTACAATTCTACCGAAAATCCGGCAGCATTTCGGCTGTACTTCCACAAAACCCCCTGAAACGGAAAGATAACAGAATATCCAAATTTTTCTCAGAATGTGCAGATTGATACCAGAATTTCAGAAAGTGGCAAAACACAAATTTTGCTCACTTTTTCCCATTTTGTGATTAATCACGAAAATTACCGAAAGTCACAAATTTTCCCAAAATTCCCTAAACTTTCAGATTTCATCTATCTTCCACCCAAATAATTTTCTCCAACTTTCAATAACATTTTCTTGATTAAATCTCCACTTAATTGATAAATCAACAATTAATCTGACATCTCCTAATTTCATCAATCGATTAACAAACAGAATTCTTCACAACTTATTGTTTTAGAAAATAATAATACAATTGTAAAATCCCTAATTTTTTGCAATCATAGTAATCAAATATTTGGAAAATCCCCCAACAGATTCTTCAATTTATTACGCACTGCAATAAATGGAGAAATTTAGTCAAATGAGAAAAATGGTGATTTTCTCAGCTAGTGGTCACCGGGGAGCTCGCCGGAGAATGCACCATGCGCCGTCGTCACCGCTGTACATGCTGCCATCGCCGCCATAACGCATTGCCCTTCCATGGCACGTCAGTCACCGGATGTGGAGGGGCTCATCTTATCGGCGCTCCCCTTTCCATCACCGCACTGCCAACATCGCGCACCACCACTAGTTCACCAGAAAACACCCGGTGTTGCTCCTCCATTGCCACTGATCCTACCTACTTCAGCTCGGTCGCACGTGCCCCGCTGTCTCTATCGCCAGCCACTGTCGTGCCAACAAATCGAGTCTCCGGTGGCCCTTGCCTCATCACCGGCGTTCCATTGCGACATCGCCAGACAACGTCGAATCGCCGTTGTCACACCTCACCTCTGATTTTGCTCTCTCGCGCTCCGGCTTCAGATCCATCACGCTGCGTTGTGGCGTCGCCAGCTCGCCACGCCGCACCTAGAGCCGGCTCTGCTTTGTCGTGGATCTCGGACTCCGCCTTTGTCGAGTCGAGTCGAGGAGTAAAGGATAAAGAAATGGATCGCAGATCTCAGATCTGCTTTCTTTTCTTTCTTTTTTTAATTACTAAAAACCTATTGGTTACTTACAAGCCCACTTAAGCCCACTTTAAAGCCCAATAAAGGCCAAAAAACCCGCCAATATTAATGATTCAACCGGAATGAGATTCAAATAAATTCTCGGGTCATGAGAATTGTCAAAAATTTATCCATTTCTCCAAATTGACCAATATACCCTTCCAATGCCATTTTTGGTATAATAGCCCGATACTCATATTTTAATATCCTGATGCGGAAAAACTCAGAGATAAATCTCAACTTACTTCCCGGGATAAGGGAAACATTAGAGAACGTACACCGCACGATTGAAAAATAAAGTCCCGATAATTATGAATTTTATCCCTCGGTAATTTTCTCAGATTTTCACCATTTTTCTAGGGGTGACTGTAACAGGTAACGTCTTATTAACAAAATGAACAATCTTAAAGAAAGATGGGTTCAAGAGGGAGGATAATTCCTATCCTCAGATTTTGTTGAACAACTAGATATGGTTGTCTGTATTTGATATAAGTCACAAGTAAATGGATGTCTTTAATGCAAATGAAATATCAATTTTGTGGAGGACTAGTCCCCAAAGATGGTAAATGTGATGATTTGGGCTCATAGTGTCCAATCCCTGACAAGGACCAACCAAGTCTTAGAAGGAAACTAGTTGCACAAATGCATGTACTCTAGATGGAGTACCTCAACTAAAATAGAGTTGTCACTCTTGTGGAAGAAGTTCTAGTTGCTATGGAGCAATATGAGCAAGATCCAAAAGTGGATGAACTTGTTCAAGATGGAGTTGAGGATGTTCAAGAGCAATAAAATTTAACCTCAAGTGATGGAACATAAGTTTCTTCCATCTTGGTCTATTTCGAAGAAGTTCAATGAGATAATCGAGAACACAATGGAAATGATGTGTCTTGGATAATGAGGATAGCATTTGGTTCTTGAACCAAATGAAATGTATCTCTTGAAGGTGGATTAAGGATGAAGTGACTAAACAAATGAGATGCATTTGATGCATCCAAATGAGTTGTGGAAGCCAAGTTGTTTGATTTTTTCTCCTAGCTAAAAGGCAATTGAGAATAACTGTGTTCTCAAGATTCACTACTTTCCATAGTGGTAAGTTTGGACCTATATTACATCAAAGGATGTAATGGTTGATTTTCTCAATTGTGTTTTGAGAAAGGTGATATACATGGACAACTAGAAAAGTTTGTCAATAAAATGTCAACAATATAAAGTATGTAGACTGAAGATGTCTATATGAGCTTCTATGCACTTGTGCTTGAAGTCTCACTATGGAATCACAAGTTATGACTTAGTGATGATGTATAAAGACCATTATGTATATCAATTTTCCTTCTGGTCCATACTTTAGTATTCATTCTATTTGTAGAATGGAGTACTAAAAGAAAGTAGTAGACTTGATTTGTTAATGATCATCAAAAGATGGTTGTTCTTCACCTCCTACATGAAGGAGATGGAGATGCCCATTTATCCTAAGGGATAGAAAGGAAGGCAATTGACATTCCCAGAAGAGCCCTTTTAATGTAAAAGTTCTTGGGATTTCAAGTTAACAAATCTCAAGATTCTTACAATTAGTTGCAAGATTGGAGAGGATATGTATATCCAAGACTCTAAAGGAGAATAAAGTAAATGGCTCCCACATCTTACCTCAGTATAATTAATGGTCTTATGTATGATATGTTATGTACATGGCTAGACATAAGTCAAATGGTTCATCTACTAGTTAAATCCACGTTTAGTCTATATTCATTACTTGGTGTAATAGAAAGCAAAGTTGTACAAGGAGGCTGAATATGTTTCATATATCTCATATGTACAAAAGCCATAAGGGCTTGGATATTTGCTTTATTACTATGGATTTTCAAGTTTGAAATTGAAAAGCCTATTAATATTGAGAGAGTATGGTGGATAAAGACCCAAAATACCTTGGAGAGACCAAGAACATAAGCATAAGATGGAATTATAGAGATTGAAGTTGTGGTTTCTACGTACATTTCTAATGACTTTAGGTGGTTGTTCGCTTCCTCACGATATTACCACCACTTGAGTTTGCTCAATGTGGTTTCTAAGTACATTTCTAAGTACATTTCTAATGACTTTGGCTGGAGTATCCTCCTTTTAGGTAGTCAAGTTGGTACAATTACCTAAGTGGTTCAACCTAATAGGAAAGACACTGGTAAATGATACATAAACTCTGATAGTTTAATCATTGGCCCACATAATTTGTGTATGATTTGGATTGACTTATGATTATTGATAATGAGATCTCAGTTGCTTAATACAATCATGAATTTCAATTAGTTGAGTTCTATGAAAGAGACTGATTGTGATTAAGAAAATGTATCATTGTGTCTGGGGTTTATAAAAGAAATACTTGATGAGTTCAAGTAAGCTTGATAAGTTCAAGTGATGTTTGAAAAAGTTTAAACAAAACACACATAAGTGCTTGATAAGTTCAAGCGTACTTGATAAGTTCAAGTGCATTGAGGAGAGGATAATTTTTCATTATGAGTCTAACAACCACAATGAAAGAGACTTGATGTGCATGTGCCTTGAGGTCGCACGCTTAACTCCATTATACAAATTTTCCTTGATTTGGCTTAAGTTTGAGAGACTTGTTTCGAGTGGGAGTTGTTAGTCAAAAGTGTCTTAGTGCGAGTGGGAGTTTTTTGGAATTCTCTGGTGCACCAAGAAACTTCTTGAGTTGGTACTCTTACTCACTACAACTAAAATTAGTTGTGACTTCAAGTGAAGAAGAAACCATTCAGTCATCTTTGATCAAAGTAAGGGTATTTTGGTAAAAGTGCACTAATGAGCTTAAAGGAGCTTAATTATCTGAATTGAAATTTTTTAGAATTATTTTGTCTAAATCCAAATCCCATTTTGTATCTATTACCATCTTTAGAACCTTTTATCAAAGTAGGGATACTTTGGTAACTTTGGTACAAGGTGTATGCACCTTGTACCAGTGAATAACTCCATTAAAAGTATATTTTGTATATGCCAATTTTTGGAGTATTTTTTAAGGGAAAATAGGTCATTCATTTTAAGAAATAAATGGTTAGTGGAATAGTAAAAATGAGAAGCCATGAAAAGCTTAAATGTAAGCTTAAAGTATTAGTGGAAGACTTAATGGCTAAAGTAATTACCATAATTCTAATGGCCATTTTCTTCAACTATAAATAGTGAGAAGAATGGCCATTAGGAATGAACTTTTGGTTCACATATTTCTTATTCTTCTTCATCTCTTTCTGCGCCATCTTCAAGGTATTGTTTTGGTGATTAAGTGTGGATTTACATAGTGTTCTTTCAACACTTTCTCCCCTCTTAAAATATCCTTCTTGTCCGTCTTCTTATTCTTCTTCTTAGTGATCAAGGAAGCCATCTTCCTCTCCTTCCATCTGCCATCATCCTAAGGAGAAATCAAGACGGTGAAATATCAAGATCAAGCAAGGAATGAGCTTACGTTTTTTTAGCAAGAAATTATATATCCGTTAAGCTGTTTTTCCAAGGGTGAAAGGTACTTGTGAAGTTGACCTTATCATGTTCATATGTGTTCTATCTTCTCATATATATTCTTGTAGGAATGGGCATGATATTTGTGAGATGTCATGTCTTTTTAATCCACCATTAATTCATGTTTTTGTATAAATATGAACATGAATTGAGAATCTAAAAGATCTAAAATCTTCAAAAATATCCTTCCTAGACCATGAGAGTGGCTAGAGCAACGGTCTGCGGTGCCTGAGAGGGGAGCATAATGATTCTAGTAACTCACCTCAAACATGAAATGGAATTTGCTTGCATGATCCCTCGCTGAATTGTTGTATGGATTTGGATGCAATAGATAGAATTCCATGTCTCTTAGAAATTCGTGGTAGTTTAGGTTGTATGTGTGTTTACGACATCGAATCTCTTAGGTCCCGATCCTAACGAATTAGATGATTGATTTTGGGGATTTAGAGATAATCTTCATTGCCAATTGGTGGAGTTAGAGATCGCCTACCGCTAAGACAGAAGATTAGTAGCACATGCATGATCTTTAGGACGCACGATCAGCTTTGAGAACCCATGATTGAACTCCACAAGTGTTGTCTTCATTCCCCTCCATCCATTTATTCACTTTCTTGCTCACACTTTCATTTTCACACTGATTTCTATCATCCTTCTTGTTTTCCATCACATTGCATATTAGATTAGGAAGACACATTACATGTTTAGACTCTAGGCACTCCCATTCTCTTGTGTTCGATTCCTCATTTAGAGCCATTACACTACGATTTATATAATTAGGGCTAATGAGGTGTTTATAAATGTATTTGATTGGTTGATTTCTTAATTTGTGCATCATTGATTCCAACACCATAGCAAAAAACTCCTTGACCATCGAATTGGCGCTATTGCCGCGAAATCAAGTTTAAGTCTAGAGAATTTATGTGTGTTGTGTGTTTGCATATCATATTTCGTGCATTTTAGTTGTAGTTCATGTTTACTACCTTTGTTATTTTCTTTTTGTAGGTAACTTCTTATGCTACTGATGGCACACCACGGGATGCACTTGAAGGACATCTACCGTGATCTCTTTTGGGACGAAATGACTGAAATTGAAGAACTTTGGTCATCTGTGCAGCAAACTACATGGAGGGATGATGACTCCCAAAATGAGCAAGTGTTTAAAACTTGGGAGCCATCATTTAAGGATTTTTGTGCATACCCATGAGCACACTTTTGATGCATCATTACCACCTCTTGAATATCAAGAAGACCTGCTGCACAAGGTCACAATAATGATCAAAATGATTTTGAGAGAAGTGCAGTGGACATACCAAAAAGAAGAGGAAATTACCACGGAAGAGTCCTACTATCCTACACCTATCTTCACGGAGCTTGAAATTGAGAAAGAGTCTTCTTTGGATGACTTAGCAGCAAGAGTTGACACATTTTACAAGGAATTTGAGGAAGACAATCAAATTGAGGAAGAAAGGGACACTTTGGGAAAATGGGCATATGAGCTAGAAAGCATGAAGGCATCTATAATCAACTTGGAGGTTCAATTGGAACAATTGGTGAAGGACTTCAAAGCTATATAGCAAGAGGAGATCCAAGAGGTGCACGAAGATGCTCGTAGTCATTGTCGACAGCCTTTCGAAGATCTGGCACAAATTGAAGAAAGTGCATCTTTGGAGCAAGACTTGTGTGCACACATTCAAGAATAGGAGTCGGGTGATGACCGTTGTGATGTCTTCATAGTTGTTAGGCTAGCATCATATGACTCTCTATGTATAGAGTTCCAAGACAAGTATGTGGAGATCTTTCCGATGGATAAGTGTCAAGTAGGATGGAGAGCAAAAATGAGAAGCATGCCATGGAAAGCTCCAAGAAAAATCAGTTTGGTGATCTCGGTGGACAACATTCTCAAGACTTGCATCGAGTGGATGATAGAAGACCAAATGGAGTCACGTGACTCACCTTCAAGGTTTCACCTAGTCAAGGGCGTTAAATATGATGCTTGTGGAAGTCACCCCAATGTTTAGTTTCATTTAGTAGCATTTAGTACTTTGTTTTTTTTATTGGTCAAATAATTCCTAACACAATTTTGATGAGATGTTTCAGGAACAAACGTGTACAAGGAGTGCAAAAGGAAGTGGAGCATCAAACTTGGAAGAAGATTGAAGAAAAGGGGTGCAAACTTGTAGAGGAAGCAAAAATGGTGCAACATAGAGATGAAGGGAGACATTTTGAGGCACCACAAAGTGGTGCCATGTACATTAGAGGCACTCGTCTGGAGCAACTTGAACAACAATTTTAACACATGGCGCAACATCAAGGCGCCAAAAATGGCGCCACATGCAATTTGAGGAGCGAGTCTTGAGCAATTTGGAGGAAAATTTTAAAGGAATGCGCCAGTTTAGGGTGCAGTCTGGCACCATCAGGCGCACGTTTGGGGAAATTTTAAGCCCATGCGCAAGACATCACCACCCCCGACCGATCGGAAGAACATGTATGGAGGGGGCATGACTAACACCTTCGGACATGGGGCCGCTTCGGTGTGGTGGAGTCCCATAACCCTGTCCTGATAATATTACATGCGGAACGAGGGGTGTAGTAATCGATCTCATATACATAAAGAAGAGATATAATATAATAATACTTTCGATCACAAGCCCCGAATTACGTACATAAACTGTTCGTAAATACAGAAGCAGAAAATCCACGGATGCATAAAGCAGCACGTGTCCATTTCAGCAACATCATAAATATAACTATGCATCAAGGAAACCATGGACGATGATACATTCAACACTTAGATACAATAACCATAACTCAGATCATGCAGGCTATTTAACAAACATACGACACACCAAAAGTGATTCATGCCGCTTACACATATGTATCTACACCTCCAGGTCATTGCTGTTGGTGCTGCTAACACATATAAAGGAGAAGTTAATCGTTAGTCATTTCATAAGTGTGTTCACCCAGAATACTCAAATAACAAATAGCAAGCTTAATCGAGACTACCCCCATAACAGAAAGAGAGATCACATAAGGAGCATACATATACCTGAAACCACAAATCAAAGAAAACCTAATGGAACCATTCTGCTTGCTGGTTATCAGATGCTCCTGAAAAATATTAATCGTAAGGAGCTAAGTCCTCGAGAGAACTCAGTAAGGGCTTAGGTAAGGGTGACGGTTCAAAAAAAAACCTGCACAGAGGGTTAGCATGCCATGTACTAACAATCTATATAACATATATAACACATAAATAATGATATGCAAATACAGATGTCCCTCCGGACAGAAATATAAACATCAACTCAGACGGTCTCACAGAATACGTCCCTCTGGATGATATCACATATACGAAAGCCCCCGGAGACTTTCATAGCACAACACGGGGTTTGCGAACTTACGTACGTATGGTACCAGTGAGGGGCCATGGTTCCCCTATAAACTGTCATAAGGTCCACCATAGACCGATGCATCTAGCATCATAAAATCACATGGTTGGTCCACCATAGACCGATGCATCTAGCATCACAAAATCACAAAGTTGGTTCACCATAGACCGATGCATCTAGCATCACAGAATCACAAAGTTTTTTCACCATAGACCGATGCATCTAGCATCACAGAATCACATAGTTGGTCCACTTAGACTGATACATCTAGTATCACATGTTACAGTCACCACCGAAAAAATGGTAAAAAGCTAAGAAAATTACCGAGGGGGAAAATTTGTAATTACCAGAACTTTATTTTTCAAACATGCGGGGCACGTTTTCTGATGCTTCTCATGTCTCATAAATTAAGTTGATATTTATCTCTGAGTTATTTCGCATCAGGAGATCAAAATACGAGTACCAACCCATTTTACCAAAATTTGCCTTGGAATGGTAAATTGGTCAATTGGAGAAATGGATAAATTTTTTAAAATTCTCATGACCCGAGAATTTATTTGAAGCTCATTCCATGAGATTTTAGCAATTTGGAATATTTTGTGAATCCCTAATCATTTTGTAAAAGTCGATTTCGGAGGGCAAAATGGTCATCTTGAAAAATTGGATAAAAAACCCATTTCTGTTAAATTACGAAGGTTGGTGATTTTTAGGCCTTTATTGGGCTTTAAAGTGGGCTTAAGTGGGTTAGTAATTGGTTTGTAATTAAATAATAGGTAGTTAGTAAAAAAAAATGAAACAGATCTTATTTTCGGACCGATTCTTCGTCCTTCTCTGCTCCCAATCACAACGGAGACGAAGCGGTGATTGACGATGAGCTGGAGCAAGGATGATCAGTCGTTGACAGACGCATCTCCGGCGTCACGATGATGGAGGGAGATCCGAATCGAGATCCCAATTAGTTCAGCCTCCGTCTTCATCATCTCTGCCTGGAGTCCGTCGCAATTGATGGAAGGAGCGATCACTGACCTTGGATCAACGAGGTGAATGAGCGGAGATGAGATGGGCTCCTCCGATGGGATGATTGGTGAACAGGCAAGCAACTCTCGCGAGGGAGAAGATCTAACTCCCGATCTCTCTCCTCCTTCATCCTCTTCCTTTCTCGATGCGGTGGGGTTGAATGGTGACGGTGGCTAGCGATAACATCCAGCACAGCAGTGGCTGGAGGGTCTCCGGTGACGTGAGCTTCGTCTCTGTTCGGCGACTGGCTGGAGGACCGGATCTGCTGGTGATGCGGATAGAGGGAGTTCGCCGACAGCATGTGGTGGTGGTGCATGCAGCGGCGGTGGCGGTGGTACATGCAGCCACTCTCCGATGACTCCGACGACAGTGGCGCATGCGGTGATGACGGCGACGCGTGGAGCAACCTCGGACGAGCTCCCGGGCGACCACTAGGTGAGAAAATCGCCATCTTTCTCATTTGTCTAAATTTCCCTAAGTACTGCACTGCTTGATTAAATTGAATAATCTATTGGGGATTTCCAAATATCCAATTATTGTGATTGCAAAAATTGGGGATTTTGCAATTGTAACATTGTTTTATAAAACAATAAGTTGTGAAGAATTCTGTATATTAATCGATTGATGAAATTGTGAGATGTCAGATTAGTTGTTGATTTATTGATTAAATGGAGATTTAATCAAGAAAATGTTATTGGAAGTTGGAGAAAATTATTTGGG
>JBBYHH010696618.1:0-10000 GCA_038382905.1 Daphne laureola
TTTTTTGTTTGTTTTTTTTTTTTTCTCTTTCCATTTGACTAATTATTATTATGAAATAAAAAAATATGCATTTTTTTCAAAGACATGAAAAGAAAAATGGTATTGATGTAAATAAACGGAAAGCTATTGCACTTACAATGCGCACCATCGTGATTCTTGGTTGCAACATGGTGATCATCGTCATTTCCTTATCGGAAGGCATCAAATCAAAGACCATTACCAAATCCCAATGATCCCCCAATATCATGGAGATATCTCTTTTATTTAGAGTCTTCTGTATAAAAAATCCGGGATTATTATAGTTGTGGAATCTTACCACATCATTCGTTTTACATAGAACATTTCACTTTTTTTTTTGATTTTTTTTGCTTTTGGGGTGTGTTTGAGGTAATAAAAAATTAGCATAAAACTAACACATATTTAAATTTAAGAGAAGAGATAGTGAGAAGATTTTACGCGAGAAATTTTAAATATGCGTTAGTTTTTTTTGTGAAAAAGAGAGTAAAACACAGCCTTGGTCACATTTTTTTATTAAGTGATGGAGAGGACGATTGAATTTGTTTTTGAGAAGGAAAAGAGGCCACACGGGCCTCGGCGTCACGTACTTGGGCTCAACTGGCTCCTGTACCCTGTAGCGCAAAACAAAGAAAACAATAACCAGGCCCAATATGGTAGTCCTTATAATACGAGCAGTAAGTAAGTATTATCAGTTGATCAGTTGATTATATTTTTCAACAGAATTAGCAAGAACAAAATGTGATAGTTGTGTGGAAAAAGAGAAATTATTGACCAAAGAAAAAGTAGTACTGGGACTGGGAGGATATTCCATGGAGCGATGAATTGTGAAGCAAGTTAAAGCACATAAAGTTGGGTTCCATTTGCATTTGCATTTGCATTTGCATAGAGAGAAGGAATAATATGGTAATGGGCATCCCATCAGCATCAACCCTCTCCTTTGTAATTTTCCGCTTTCCCTTTTTTTTGTTTCGTTTTTATGGCTTTTCCTTTTTGTTCTTCCTTACAGTAATTTTTAATATCTGAATTCAACTTATCTGCAAGTCGTACTTTTACAAAGAAAAATAAATAATGAGTCACTGTCTAATTTAGATTAGAATAGAAAATAATTTAGACTGCTAATGAGTCATTGTCTAATTTCTAATGTATTTTACGTCTCAGTCTGTGATTAAACTTCTAATTACATAATTATTGAAAGGTTTTGAGTTCGAGTCTTCATTGTTTTTTTAAATATTTCATTTTTTGAGTAGGTTAACAAACCTAGCAAAATACTCATCTATGTTTTGTAGTGAACCAATCAGGTAAATCGAGTAGAAGTCACCCGACTCCATCTCGTGTGTCTCTCCTTTATGTTATGGTTGTTTTTATTTATGTTCTACAAGACTTTGGATGAGTTACCATTGGTGAAGTTTGTAGAACTACTTATTTGAAAGTCATGAACTACTTATATGTATGTATGTGGAAGCAGTTGCAAATTTTGATTAGGCTGCCTGTCATATGTATTTATGTATGTTTAGATATTGGATGTTGTGTTTGTCATATACTTCTCCTATAGGCTGCCTGTCTTCTTTTTGCTGCAAGTGATTTAGATGGAAGATGTGGAAAAAAGCTACTTACACAACATGTACAACCACTCCAACTACTGTAAACTCTTGATCACTGCCTACTTAATTAAACTCCCATCCCACTTCTCTCTTTTAATTTTGCCCCCAGATTTTATTCAGATTCCCAGGATCATTTGCATTCGTCCCCGTTTATGTGGGCTGTGTGCTTGGGAAATGGAGTACTTCCTCTCCCAATTAAAATCGTTCCCAAATAGTTGAGAAAATCATACTTCATCTGTTCCCAAATACTTTTTCACCTTGTGTGGGCGCAGAGATTAAGGTGAATGTAAGATTTTATGTAATTTAACATATATGCACTTGAGTAGAGGTTGCAGGGGAAAAAAAATGATATTAAAAAAGTAAAGATAAAATAGGTATAGTTTGATAACTTGAGAGGAAAACTTTTTATGAAGAAAATGTTTTAGAGATAGCTCAAAAATGAAATGTATAAGATTATTTAGAAACGAATAAAGTTGATTAAATGTTGAAAAGCAAATGGAACAACCTTTGTAGGACTTGGAGTATATATTATACTAATATACATTTATGAACACGATTAGACTTTGTGAATAATTTTTTGAGTTTTTTTTTTTTTTTTGAGAGGAATGCATATCATTCAATATTATCGACAAGTGACCGAGAAAGGTAATCCAGGATCCAACCCATGTACAACTAATAAAAAATGCTCTATGTGGTGGTGAGTATAACAAAACCTATTAACCATGTAACTTAAGATTACATGGTAGAGAAAACATAAAAAAAAAAAGTCTGAGCAAAACTAACAATCGAAGTAAAGATAAGAGATACATCAAATCAATGAGTTTGGAAATTGATAAGTAGGTGAAGACCAAGTCGGACTAGAGTGTGATCTTCAAAGCGTTCATTGGCGTGAAACAAGTATCCGTGCGCAACATTTTTCGTGTAATATTCGGGCTTCGACCACCTCCGTATTTTTTGAGTTTTTAATTGGATCTATTACGGTGCATGTGGATATTGGTCTCTTGTTTCTATTCCTTTAATTTTAATTTTAATTTTTTAGTTGTTAATTATTTATATATATACACCACACACACATAATATATTATGTATTTTACTCTTTGATTTATTTTTTCTTTCTTCCTCTTTTTCTATTTGTATATATACTTAGGTTATAGTATTACACACATTATATTGTATTATATACTCCCACCATCATCAAATAATTGATTCATTTATTTTAATTATTTTAAGATATTTAATGTATGATTTTTTCATGTATGTTTAAATATTTAAAGGTAAATTTACACACACATCATAATTTGAAACATACTCTCTACAAAATTGAGTCAAATATTGAAATTTGAATCATGAAAGTTAAATGGATCAATTATTTTAGGACAAATGGAGTATATAACAATTAAAAACTTGATAAACAATTAATTGAGTGTTTTGTAGGGTGTGGTAAGATTAAGTTATTCTGTGTGTGTTATTTATAAATACTTTATTGTTTCTTTGTTTGTTTTATTGTATATACTCCATTTGTACTTAATTAATTCATACGTTAATTTGATTTGCATATTTGAAAATTCAGTGCAAAAAATTCATGGAGAAATCACCTAATTACATCCTAAATATTTTAACCCTAATAATTGTACTATAATATTTGTGATGTAATTAGATGATTTCTTCAAGAATTTAACAGAAAATATAACTGGATTAACTGTTAAAGGGGATAAGTGAAGATTTAACAGTACTTTAGAGAATTTTCTGCAGATTTTTCAAAATAAAGAAAAAAAAACTGAAGATTTCATCTAATCTCATATGAATTTTGTAAGTTATCCAATTTTTTTCGCCACAAGCTAAAATCAAATGATGAAGGAACAATATGCAGAAAGAAAAAGAACTCGATCTAAGAGCTTTACTATATTCTAGATTTGATTAATTTAAAGATAATTATTTGCCTTAAAGAAAAATGAAGAAAATTAAGCTTAATTATTTGCAATGATCAAAGGATTTATGCTTTTGGCTTCATGTATGTAATGGTTGAATCTTGACCCTCAAGAAAGCTTAACGTCAATTCACTTTCTCGCTTGTTGGTTTGGGTTGTTTTGTACTTTATGTTATGGGTTTGTTGACCAGAAAGGAATTTTTAGCCCGACTTCTTTTGGTCAAATCCATGATTAAAGTCAATCACTTATTTATTCCCATTATTAGTGTTTGTTGCCCTGGATTTATCTAATTAGTTGATCAATCACCCCTCTATCCTTACTTAAAAGCCCGAAGATGTAGTTAGTTAGTTAGTTAAATGTAATGAAGAAGAAGAAAATTTTAGCGAATCGTGTAAATTTATTCGTAATTTTGAGATTCTATCGCAATAAGATAAAACCAAATGATTAGTAGAGAAACACGCCATAGTTAAGTCTTTGGATCATGTGCACGTTCGAGTAGGCTAGAAACGAGCTTAGCCCAAACATGATTCGAGTTCATGAAAGTCTGTTTGGTTTCGAGTTCATTCGAACCGATCTCAATTATTAAGTTGTAATTTCCTCCAAAACCCAACGTGCGACATCGTATTGCGTTAGAAAAAGAAGTGGGGGCTTGTAAGGCAGAAACTTAAAGAATCAATGACACAGGTTGCAATGGTTAGTATTAAAATATTTGTGGTGAAAATGTGGGCAGACGTCGTAATGATTTCAGAACCCCCGGACGGACGGACCACTTCAAAATCACAAAGAGGCATTTTGATTATTATTATTATTATGTCTATTTCCTTCTTCATTTCTCATTTTAAACGCAGAAGAAGAGAGGCAAACCCAACCAACCAACCCAACTCCCCCATTTCTCCGCCATTACTACTCAATTCATTCATTCTGCAACTCCTTTCTCCACACAATTTCTCACTCTCATTCATGCAAAAGCAAAACCTTCTTCTTCTTCTTCTTCTTCTCTGACCCATTTCATTTCATTTCACTCCGCAGCAATGGTCGCTGAGCTTTGGCTCGTCAAAATGGGGAACCAGGTAAGTGCCAATCTTAAGCACGCTCTTCTCTCAAACCACTCTTCCACTGCTTCCCGCCGCCACCCCATCGGCATCCTCTCTTTCGAGGTCGCCAATGTCCTCTCCAAGACCGTTCACTTGCACAAATCCCTCACTCATTCGGAGATCTCCAACCTTAACAACGAGATCTTGAAATCCCAGGGAATTCTTAATTTGGTGTCCGCCGACGAGGGTTTCCTTCTCGAGTTAGCTCTCTCTGAGAAGCTCGACGAGCTCCACCGCGTCGCTGCTGTGGTCTCTAGGTTGGGTAAGAAGTGTGTGGAGCCGGCTTTGCAGGGTTTTGAGCATGTGTTTGGGGATATTGTTAATGGGGTTATTGATGTCAAGGAGTTAGGGTTTCTGGTTAAAGATATGGATGGTATGGTGAGGAAGATGGAGAGGTATGTGACTTCTACCGCCAATTTGTATAGCGAAATGGAGGTTCTGAATGAGCTGGAGCAAGGCACTAAGAAGTTCCAGCACAATCAGCACGAGGAGAGCCGGAGGGCGTTCGAGCAGAAGTTAATGTGGCAGAGGCAAGATGTGAGGCACCTCAAGGAAGTCTCTCTTTGGAGCCAGAGTTATGATAAAGTTGTGGAGCTGTTAGCTAGGACGGTCTGCACCATTTTTGCTAGGCTCTGTCTTGTCTTTGGGGACTCTGCTTTGAGGGGACATGTTTCTGTCAGATGCCGTGAGTCTGTTTCTCCTGCAAGAAAGGATGAATTTGAGCAAGTTTCAGGTCAAAAGTGTGAGCTGAAACGGGTACTTGGCAAGACAAATACAGTGGAGAAAAGGGGAGTAGATTTAAAGCCTCACAGTTTTTCTCGCAAGTCTGAAATTCCAGCAGTATCAAGAGCTGAGGATTTCAGGTTACCTTGTGGAGCAAGCACTGGGAGGCTGTTTATGGATTGCCTCAGTTTCAGCAGTTCAGTTTCAAGGTTGGATTATGATGAAGAGGATGACAACATTACTCATGATGATCGGACCAGTCAAATTTCAGGTTGCTCTAGTGTTGTAAATGATGATCAGAAAAGAGGCCACTTTGTCAATTCCCCTCCATTTTGTCAGGTTCGTTCTGGTGTTCCTTTGGCTGGAGAGCGAAGACAATCCAATCATGTTGCAGAAAGCAATTCAATTTTTGGCACTAAGAGCAGGTTGACGCCTTATTCTTCGCCCTCCACTGTAGGGGGTTCTGCTCTTTCCTTGCATTATGCGAACATTATAATCATCATAGAGAAACTGCTCCGCTACCCTCATTTAGTAGGCGAGGAAGCGAGAGATGATCTGTATCATATGTTGCCATCAAGTTTGCGGGTATCTTTGAGGGCTAATCTGAAATCCTATGTGAAGAATTTGGCCATATATGATGCTCCACTGGCTCATGATTGGAAGGAGAATCTTGATGGGATTCTTGAGTGGCTTGCTCCGCTAGCACATAACATGGTGCGGTGGCAAAGTGAGCGAAATTTTGAACAACAGCAGATCGTTACGAAGACAAATGTTCTTCTCCTACAGACGTTATATTTTGCAGATAGGCTAAAGACGGAAGCTGCCATTAGTGAGCTTCTTGTTGGGTTGAATTACATTTGTCGTTACGAGCATCAGCAAAATGCATTGTTGGATTGTGCAAGCAGCTTTGATATTGCGGACTGCGTGGAATGGCAATTGCAGTATGGAGCTTCTTTTATGAATTGATCATTTTTTGCCTCATCCTTTTTGTTTATTAACTTCCATGCTCATTGGAGGACAAATATGAAAGGTAGTACCATCTAGGATGTGAATACTTAAGCTATGCACTGTTGATGGTAGAGTTAGCTTGTATATAGGAGTGTTTGTTGGAGGGAAAGGGAATATATCTCATTTTTAAAGCAAAAATGTGTTCCAGTTCCATTTTCAGTACTTTGTTATGTGATGGGTATGTATGATGCATTTGCTAGTGGGATGACATATATATATATATATATATATATATCAGAGCTCTGCTAGAATTTGGTGGTTAAAATGAGTTAGAAGGGTGAAGAAATTTAGGAAGTAAGTAAACATGAACACTGCATTTTGCAGCTCATTGGTTTAACTTCTACGTGCATGCTTCTAGTCATCAAGCACTATGGTACCCTCATGGCCAGTGGACCCTTCCTTCGAAGAAAACAGAGTTATCGATTGCATTTGTCTGTGAGCATGTTGTAGTAGTATTATGACCTTTAAGCATCTTGAACCATGCTTGTGCTGTGGCTAATGATTTGACTTGGTGGGCAATGGGCAATGTTGGTGCTAGAAGCCGCCAAATTCTACGGAAGCCCTCATTATACTAACTTTATGAGGATTTCCTCCGAGATTTTCAAGGCACTGAAAGACATAACTTTTAGCTTATAGTTCTTCCATTTCTTGATTTAGGTGGATGATTCAAGTTATTTGAACTTCAATATCTCAGAGGAACACATGTACCAGTTATTTGAGCATCTTGAATGTAATTAAGGGGAGATGATATTTTATCAACAAGGAAAAGTTGATGTGTTAACTGTAAACAATGCAAAGTATATGGGGTAAAATGTAGAGTGATTAAGATAATATAGGAATGTTAAAATTAACGGATATGGCTAAATTGAACTATGGGTTCAATTTTTTTTTTTTTTAAGGCAACTACTTATTTTATTAAAGTATATAAATATCTATAAGTTTTAATTTACCAAATTTTATTCAAAATAGAGTTGCTAACACTAGAATAGGAGACCCCAAATGAGATGATAAACACTGCACAAAATCCCAATGATCAACCTGAACAACAAATTGACTAGAGGAGAAAAAGCAGAGCTCAATAAGCTCGAACAAGACCTCAACTCTACGACAACAATATCACTCGACTCACCTACTTGGTTCGCTATATGCGGTGATTAGGGGTAAAAAATCAAGAAAAAATCTCATAGGGTTCCCCATACAATTATTGCGACCCAACCATGGGATGAGGAAAATCGCTTCTGTTCGAACAAAATCACTCACAAACCCCAAAAAAATTACAAAGTAATTCGGCTCATTCAAAGTGCCACTAACCTCCTACACCATCACGACTAGTCTAAGTTAATGATGAATGAAGTTGTACAAAAAAATTGATGGTAAAGTTACCAATTTAAATGTAGTGTAGTGTAATAGATTAATAAGTTGCAAAAATAACTCTTCAAGAAATAATATATTTATATATTTACACATCTACGTTTTTATAACAACATTCTTATTTAAAAAAAAACAATTTATAACATATATGAATACTTTCAACAAATTTAAATATTATGTTAATTAACAAAAATAACCAAAATCTTAAAAGCAAGCATCCCTCGAAATTTTCATTCGCAGATCTTAGGATACATTTTCCCAAAATTTTCATCAATAGAACACAATAGTTAAATCGTATGTTCTAACCTTTTTGAGTTCTTTAGAAAAAAGAAAATAGTTTTGGGGTGATTGATTATCAAATAATGATTATAAAGTTTCTAAGGTTATTTAATTTTATTATTTATGACATAAACTAGTAAGAATTATAGTTCTTTCCCTATGAAAGAAAGAAAGAAAAGAGTTATAGTTCTCTCACTCAACTGTAGAAATCTAACAGCGTCAAACGAATTAATTAGTCAAAGCCTTTATTTATATTACTTTACATAGTTGAGATATCCGATAAAGGTGAGTCATAATTCAAATTCTTATCAAAATTCAGGATAGTAATACGTATTTATATCATTTTGTTTTTGTTTTTGTTTTATGCATTCTAGGCCCGTGGTTTTGGGCTGTTCAGCCGGTGACCTCGCAACTTGGGCTGTTGCCCACTTGCTCTTCGCGCTTTATCGTGTATCCCTTTGTTCGGCAATATGATTCTAGGTTCAGAAATCGAAATATACGTTTTGTCACAAAACTCAGCATTATTATTATTTGGAAAAAAAATTAGCAATACGATTTGGGACCATTTCACAATTGATGCTAGCGTTTAGAGACCATTTTACCACCCAATCCTTATGTCGCTTACTGGGATAAAATATTGTTGTCGAAGAAAAAAAAAAGATAATTAAGTGATGAAAATGAAAAATGACAGCTTTTATTTTCTGATATTATTTTATTTTATTTTATTTTATTTGCAGAGATGATGCCCAAAACTATATATGTGGAAAACAGAAAAATAAAATCAAAACACTAAAAAGAAATATGTCTTGAACCTCTAATCTAACGATTAAGATTCTAAGAGCATTGTCATTAGGTTAAGAACACAAGTTTCCTGCTACTTTTCGAGAAAAAAAGATCGTGTTGTTTGCCTCAAACCCTAGCGCCGCCGCTGACGGTGGGGAGCGCGTGGGAATTTTTCCGGCGTCCGCGTTACCTCCGACGTTGGGCGATCGACTCTTCTGCTTTAGCCATTGCTTCTCTTGCCAGGATGGGGTCGCTTCGTCTCCAGGACGCCTCTGGAGCCAATTAATCGGTCCTGTTCGCGCAGGAACCGCCGACTTCACCCAGATGCGGCGTGCTCGTTCCAATCGTCGCAGGTGCTTCACTGTTGAGGGTCGAAGGCATCTGCATCCTCGTAGGTTCTATTGCGCTTCCTTGTTCTCCGTTTGCATCGAGGGAGGGCTGGCGATGGGTGCGGCTCTGTCGCGCCAAGGGCAACCATCGTCCAGTTCAGCCCGTTCCAGTCACCGCCCTGACATTTTTGGGTGCCTGGTGGCCCTACAAAGACTCCTTTCGACACTGTCTAGTCAACCTAGCCCTCCTCTCTACGTCCGCCGATCTGACTTCGATCGTAGGGGCTGTCCCATCTCTGACCACTGTGTTGCTTGCGTTTTCGGGTTGATGATGGTGATTACTGCTTTTTCTCGAATCCGTCGGTGTGCCTCAATCCATCATCTGGTTTTACTTGCAGGAACCGGTAGGGAGCGACAGTGCTGCTTGCCAAACTCCATGAGTGTTATGGCCGCGAATGGTTGGGGTATGATGTGTGGCATACACATACCATATTTTTTCACATATTGCATCGTTTCCATCATGCATTTGAACATATTTGATCATATTTGTGTGTTTTACGTAGTAATCTCATTTTTGTGTAGATATACATCCAGATGGTGAAATTAAAGCTTCAAGAGTGAAGAGAAGAGAGCCCAAACATTGATGACTATGGAATAGACATTTTTAAGGCGATGTGCGCAAAGGAATTCCATCCTGGCACGATCCCGGTGCCAACACGACGTGATCCATCGCGCCGCGCATCAGCCCTGCCTCAAAATGCACAACTACGGCGCCAACATGGCGCCATGCCTCATGACACCAACTTACAACGACCATATCTCCTTAATATGAGATCCAAATTGAGTGATTCAAAAGGCTACATTGA
>JBBYHH010696629.1:0-18318 GCA_038382905.1 Daphne laureola
CCACTATATGGAAAGAAAAATTCATCCAAGGTCTACCAAGACACTTTGGATAATTGGTCATTGACCATATAAGAGAAGAACCAAGGAAATTTAGAAATAGAGAATTTCACTTATGGTCAGATATTTTTAGAAATAAAAGAGGTTGATCTTAAGATGTATCATGAACTTAAATGGAAGAAACAAGTCAAGAAAGGAAGACTTCAGGGAAGAAGAGAAATGATAAGTTTTTGCCACCAATATGGGTACAGTCTTCAAGACTCAGAAAGGGAACGCAGAACGTCTGAACACAGAAGGTCTAAAAGAAACAAACCCTACAGAAACTATAAGGAAAGAAGATATGAAGAAAGACAACCTACGAGATATAGAAAATTTAAAGGCAAAATATTTGATAAAAAGAACAAATCTGAACGATTTAACAGAAAAAATAGATCTGAACCCGTTTGGTGGAAATGTGAAAAAATAGGCCACTTCCAGAACAAATTCAGAATCAAACAAAAGATAAACTCTTTAATTGATGAAGATTAAAAAAAAACTCTAATGCAAATAATTCTTAATAGTGAGTCTGGAGAAGACTTCGAAGAAATGTCTAATCAATCAGAAAGTTCAAATGAACTTAATGAGTTTGACTCAAGCAGCGAGTCAAGCCAAGAATCGGATAAAAGCTGTGGTTTGAAATGCCAATGTGAGTCATGTGATATCCAAAAGGCATTTGGAAAAATAGAACTAAACATGCTTCAAATAAATGCAATAACAAACATTGATGAAAGAATCTTAGAAATTGCAAAGAATATAGAAGATCCAGACACAAAAAAGAAAATACTTTTAAGATATGTAGAAAAGATAAATAGCTAAGAGCAGGATCACCCCAAGGGGTAAAAGAAGAAAAATGCTTGGCAAGAAGTAAATAAACCTCAAGTCTACAGTTTTAATGAAATATTAAAAAGAGTAGACCAAGCTCAAATGAGCCATAGGGAGCCAACCATTAAAGAACTAGAAGCAGAGCTTCACCTGGTTAAGAATGAAGTAAGAGATTTAAAGAAAAGGATTGAGATCCTAGAGCTCCAGGGTTGGGAAGCACATTCCTAAGAAGAAGATGTAATTGAAAATCTAAACAGTTATGATGATAAAGCAAAATTAAAGAACAAAGAGAAAGAAGAAGAATTCAAAGAATTTGAGGAAGAATCAGCTGAAACTTCCTCACAGAATAAACCCCTCCAGCTTCAGATCAATGAGATTAATTACATACAAAATCAGAGATACACAAGTCTGATCACGCTGCCAGTAGAAAAATAATTTTAAATCACAACTGTCGCACTAATAGATTCAGGGGCAGATAGAAATGTGATTAAAGAAGGATTAACCCCTTATAAATACTTAGAAAGAACATTTGGGTATATAACGACAGCTAACAAACAAATAATGCCAATGAGATTCAAATTGACTCATGCAGATGTTTGCAATGATGAAATTTGTATCTCACAACATTTCACAGTGCTCGCTCAAATGAATCAGGATCTAATTTTAGGAACACCCTTTCTTAGTACCATAATGCCCTATAAAGTTAACAAGAATGGGTTGATTACCAAGAAATTTGGGAGAAAAATTACTTTTAAATTTATAGAACCTCCCCGAACCAGTTTATTAGAAGATCTTAATACAAGTTTAACTAATAAACAAGAAATATTAATGAGTCTTCAAGAAGATATCAGACATAAAAATATTGAGGATAAAATAAAGACTCCATAATTACATATACAGATTCAGATTTTTAAAGAAGTCTTGAATAAGAAAATATGTGCAGATATCCCCAATACATTTTGGGAAAGAAAGAGACATATTATCAGTCTGCCTTATGAAACAGAATGTGAGAAAAAAAATATTTCTACTAGATCAAGGGTCATCCAAATGAATGAAGAACTAACGGTCCATTGTAAAAAAGAAATCCAAGATCTCCTAAATAAGGGATTAATAAGAAAAAGTTCCTCCTCATCAAGTTATTCAGCCTTTTATGTAAATAAAAACTTAGAAATAGAAATGGGAGTCCCGTGATTAGTAATTAATTACAATCTTTGAATAAAGTTCTAAAATGGATTAGGTATTCAATACCTAATAAGAAAGACTTATTGTCAAGGTTATTCAATGTCACAAAATTCTCACAATTTGACATGAAGTCAGGATTTTGGCAAATCCAAATCCAAGAAAAAGATAAATATAAAATAGGGTTTAACGTCCCATTTGGACATTATGAATGGAATTTCATGTCATTTGGCTTGAAGAATGCACCCTCAGAATTTCAAAGAATCATGAATGAGATCTTTAATCCTTACAACTCTTTTACTATTATTTACATTGATGATGTGTTAGTGTTTTCTCAATCAATTAATCAATACTGGAAACACTTACATAAATTTATGAAAATAGTGGAAGAAGCAGGATTAGTCGTCTCAGCGAAGAAAATAGAATTATTTCAAACAAATATTCGGTTCCTTGGCCATATGATATATAGAGGAACCATAAAACCAATTGATCGGTCAATTAGTTTTACATAAAAATTCCCTGATGAGATAAAAGATAAGAAACAACTGTAGAGGTTTTTAGGAAACCTTAATTATGTCTGTGAATTTTATAGAGATATGGCCAAAGATTGTAAACCTCTATTTGATAGATTAAAGAAAAGTCCTCCAGAATGGGGAAAAGAACAGACACAAGCTATGAGGCTTGTCAAGAGAAAAATTAGAGGCGTTCAAAATAATTGAAACAAACGCCAGTGAAATAGGCTATGGAGGGATACTAAAACAGAAGGTTGACAACAAAGAAAAATTAGTTAGGTTCACATCAAGAGTCTGGAATCAGGCTCAACAGAACTATGCCACAATTAAAAATGAAATCTTGGCAATCGTTCTTTGTGTAACAAAGTTTGAAGAAGACCTTCTGAACCAGAAATTTCTGATACAGACTGATTGTAAGGCAGCCAAAAGTATCCTTCTTAAAGATGTTAAGAACTTGGCTTCAAAGAAAATATTTGCAAGATGGCAGTCCATTTTATCTATTTTTTATTTTGATATAGAACACATTAATGGTGAAAAGAATTCATTACCCGACTTCCTAACTCAAGAATTTTTACAGGGAGGATATGGAGAAACATGATTCACCAAAGGAAGAAATCAGAAACAGAATGGAAGATGTCAATAATTCGGATCTCTTAGAAACGATCTTTCATATGGATGATGAGCATATGCTTATCATAGAAATTCATATGCCCCAAGAACAAAGTAAATTTGCACCCCTCATGCAAATAGAAAACCAAGAGCCAGAACAGATGAATTTTTATGTATTACTCACTGGCCAGAAAATCAGAATCGAGAAAGATGAATCCTCTCACAGTATCAAGAGGACAGAAGATCATCCTCATCCTCAATATGAGTTATTCTCTCCAAGAGAGACAAAAAGAGGAATAAAATTTCTCTTCCCATATCGGCATGATGAGTTTCCTAAAGACTCTAAAACATTCTTCGAAGGATCTCTGGTCTCTAGAAACCCCGCAAAAACTCAACAGATAACACTTTTTTCCCTAGGAATCCCCCCAAAGAAAAGAGAAATGGAAAGGGAGTTTCTCTCCCCAGTAGAAAACAGTGACTTGAGGATCATGACTCCTCTAGAAGTGGCGAAAAAATATTGGCCAAGGCACATCCATCCTATATGGGAATACACTTCCCTTAGAAAGTATGAGTGTTTTGAAAAAATACTCCAGGAAACAGGTTATGTGGAAATAGACCACAGAGATAGAAATACCAAAGGCCCGGACGGAAAATATTTCAAGGAAATTGGAATTTCCAAATTAGGGATCTACAAAGTTTGGTCTCTAGAAAAATGGGGAACGCCTCATAGCAGGAAGAGGTTCTTATATAAGAAATTTAGCGACCATGTTTATTTATACTGGGACTACATCCAGGCCTGGGATAAAAATTTTAATCTACAAAATTCAGAAAATAGGCATTCATGGATGATCCTTTTTAAGTCGAACCATAAAAAATTCCTAAATTGGTTCCACCTCTGGTTTGCTAAGAAAGGTTTGGTCTCTGATCAATTCCCAGAACCTATCAAAGAATCTTTTGGAAAATTTGTTGAATTCAACAAACAAAAGTCTCAAAACAATATTGTCCCCTATGCCAAATTCTAGTTTCTGGCCATATACAGAATCCCATGGATTGTCCAATGGCACTATGAGGTAGATCAGGAACAGTATGTCCCTGTTCTGGAGAGGGTATGGGTTATCCATTGGTGGGACAAATACGTGATTAACTCTTATCTCATAGAAAATATCACGCTTAAAGTCATTGAGCTGTACGAAGCTCTAAATGAAGAAAATTTTGATGCAGTATTGGGAAAGCTCTATTCCCAATCAGAATTCACAGATATCCCCCTGGAAGAAATGAAAGAGAAGCTGATAAAGTTAGCAGTAAGATTTGTTCAGGAGCAAAATGTCAAAGTTGCCCAGGATAAGCTGTCCAGCTGCCCCAATCAAGGAGGGCTCACGGCAAAGAAATAATTGAGACTGCCCGACAAAGGCATGTGGAGGGTGGGACAAAGTCTCCACTCAGAAAGAAAAAATAAGCCACCTTTAATAAAGCAAGCATTATTGGTGAAGAAATGACAAACCACCAGCAAGGAAGGAATCTTTTCCTTTCCTTTCAAATATAAGGCATCTCAGTAGAAGCAAGCATCCATCAATTTTCTACTTGAAATTATCTCTTTCTCTCTGCTTCTCTAAGTTCATGTGTTGAACGCTTTTCTATTCAGAAAATCAGTCTAAATATTGTTCTAGTTCATAGTTTGTTCTGGATTTGGTGTGTACAAGTGTAGCTGTTGGAAGTTTGGTGTGTTCATGTGTGCATCCAGCAGTATTTGTTTGCATTTCAATTATTATGAGCATCTAGTACTCATGAGATTACTATAAGTTTGAATTTTAATGTTATAATATCAGTTGTGTGTTATTATCGACATTTCATAATATTAATGTATTAATCCATGTGCTTTTATAAATATTACCCGAGTTAGAATTGGTATCAGAGCCAAGTTGGGATAAAATAAAAGTTTCAGAAGTTTGAGGTCCTAAACAGACAAACCTGAAAACTTTAATGACTTAAAATCCTACTCGCAAACCTATAGGATTTTTTGTTAGATTCCTTTCAGATTTAGGACTTGTTTGAGAAAGTTCAAACCTATAGGACTGCATCGTTAAAAACCCCAAACCTATAGGACTAAAATTGACCTTCTCCCGTTGAGTTTGTACTATAGTTGTATAATTGGGCCAGATTTTGTTGGAGATGTTCCATTTTTAATTTTGTTATGATAAATTGACAAAAAAATTTAAAATAAGACTTTAAGATTACGAAAAATTAAAATATGATTCATTTAATTATTCTAAAATTCTAGAATAATGTTCCATCTCCAATTTTGTTGGAATAATATCCAATTTCCAATTTTGTTGGAAATATATCTAATATCCAATTTTATTGGAGGAATTTCTAATTTTTAAAGTTGTTGGAGCAATGTTCCATTTTCAATTTTCTTGTGATAAATTGACAATGTCCAAATTCTAATCTTTTGGAACAATGTGCAATCTCCAATTTTGTTGAAACAATATCTAATATCTAATTTTATTGAACGAATTCCTAATTTCCAAAGTTGTTGGAGCAATATTTCATTTTTAATTTTATTGTGATAAATTGATAATGTCTAAATTCTAAGCTTTTGGAACAATGTACAACAATCTCCAATTTTATTGGAACAATATCCAATTTCCAATTTTGTTGGGAGAATATCTAATATCCAATTTTATTGAAGGAATTCCTAATTTCTAAAGTTGTTGGAGCAATGTTCCATTTTCAATTTTATGGTGATAAATTGACAATGTCCAAATTCTAAACTTTTAAAATAATGTGCAATCTCTAATTTTATTGGAGCAATATCCAATTTCCAATTTTGTTGGAAGACTATCTGGTATCCAATTTTATTAGAGAAATTATTAATTTCCAAAGTTGTTATAGCGATGTTCCATTTTCAATTTTATTGTGATAAATTGAAAATATCCAAATTCTAATCTTTTGGAACAATGTTCAATCTCCAATCTTGTTGGAGCAATATCAAATTTCCAATTTTGTTGGAAGAATATCTGATATCCAATTTTATTAGAGGAATTCCTAATTTCTAAAGTTATTGGAGCAGTATTCCATTTTTTATTTTGTTGTCACAATTTAACAATGTCTAAATTCTAATCTTTTGGAACAATATGCAATCTCCAATTTTATTTGAGCAATATCAAATTTCCAATTTTGTTGGAAGAATATCTAATATCCAATTTTATTGGAGGAATTCTTAATTTCTAAAGTTATTGGAGTAATGTTCCATTTTCAATTTTGTTATGATAAATTGACAATGTCCAAATTCTAATCTTTTGAAGCAATGTGCAATCTCCAATTTTGTTGGAGCAATATCCAATTTTCAATTTTATTGAAAGAATATTTAATATCCAATTTTATTGGAGGAATTTCTAATTTCCAAAGCTGTTGGAGCAATATTCCATTTTCAATTTAATTTGTTGTGATAAATTGAGAATGTCCAAATTCTAATCTTTTAGAGCAATTTGCAATCTTCAATTTTATTGGAGCAATATCCAATTTTTAATTTTGTTGGAAGAGTATCTAATATCAAATTTTATTAGAGGAATTCCTAATTTCCAAAGTTGTTGAAACAATATTCCATTTTTTATTTTGTTGTGATAAATTAACAATGTCCAAATTCTAATCTTTTGGAGCAATATGCAATCTCCAATTTTGTTGGAGCAATATCTAATTTCCAATTTTGTTGGAAGAATATCTAATATCCAATTTTATTGGAGGAAACATTATATGCATAAAAAGAATATAAATATAAAAAATAAAAGTTTAATTTAAAAATTTCAGCTACTGGAATTTGAACCGACGAAACTCGAACTTGGACCCGTAAAACCCCGAATTTGGATCAGAAGAAACCTGAACTTGGTCCCGAAAAAATCTAAAATTTGATCCGAAGAAACCCAAACTTGGACCCGAAGAGACCAGACTTGAACCCAAGACTGAAACAACCTGAAACCCGAATAACCTGAACCTGAATCTGACCCGAAATCAGCTCAACCCGAAATGACCCGAAACCCGAATGACCCGAAAACAGCTCAACCCGAAACAACCTGAAACCCGAATGATCTGACCTGACCCTAAAACAGCTCAACCCGAATCAACCCGAAACCCGAATGACCCGACATGACCCACCCAATTGACACCCATAGGCTCGTCACCCCAAAATCGATGCCGCTAGGCCGGCGAGACCAGATCGCAAACCCTAGAAGAGCGTTTTAGAGCGTGTGTAGAACAATTTTTCATAACTAAACATAGTAATGTAGGCATATACTCTTTTCGTCCCTATTTAATTGTTACGTTTGATTTTTAAATTTTTATCTGAATCATTTTTTTATTATAAAGAATTTTCTAAAAACAATTGAGAAAAATATCTCTAGAAATTAAACACATTTATTTATCTTATGTACTCCCTCCGTCCCCATATTAATGCCACACTTTCTTTTTATTGTTTCAAAATTCAATGTTTGACTCAAATTTTAACAAAGATAAAAAGTTCTACAAAATTCAGGAAAAAAAAATATTTGAAAAGATTATACTTCTAATTATAATATGCATATAAATTATTTGTTTTTAAATGTCTAAACATTCATGAAAATAAATAATAGATTAAATACTGCAAAACAATAAAAAGAAAGTATAATGTTTTTTGGGAACGGATGGAGTATATAAGTTACTTAACTTTATGTATCAAAACATTAAAGAAAAAAAACTATACATTAAATGCTAAAAAAAAACATAATTATTAAAAATAGATAAAGAGCCGCAATGAGTGATCACCTCACTTAACGAATCAAATAAGTGAATGGAATTTGAGTTGCTTCTGAGAATTGGTCTCATCTATCATTCTTGTTGGACCTTATATTTTTCTCCTTCGTTCAATCCGGTTGTTCAAGTTTATCCTAGGAGGATTGTACAGTACTTAACGATTCTGATGGGGTTGGCTTCTTTGATTTAGACAATCTTGCTCGAATAAGTTGTTGCTTCCAAAAAAACAAAAACGAAAAAAGGCGAGAGGGAGTACTATTTAGGAGGCAACAGCTCTTCCCTTGTTTACACACATCATCTTTATCACAGAAAACACACACGTCTAGTTTTTCATCACATGGCATAAGCGTAGCATAGAGTTATGTCTTTACCACCAAACTAAAAAGTGATCCTATTGTATCCTGCGCACATGATCTAGTGGTCGATACTCTTATGAACACTTGTAAGAGATCTCGAGTTCGAACCTCCGGTATCCCAATCCCTATCCCATTTGTATCAAACAAAAAAAAAAAAAAGTGATCCTATTGTCATTCTTTTCATTGAGCCTTAAAACCAGAGGGCTTATTCAAACAGAAGGTGTAACGGAATCACTTTTCTCTAGCAAAGAACAAAACTTACAGTTATGCTGATACAACATTTCTCAGGACTCGAGCCAACATAGCAGAGGGGATCCCGAGAGGTAGCAATGGCATGCCATGAAAAGGTACTACCTTGATCACCAAGCAAGCGTATGAACCGAGCATTAAAAGTGTAGACGTTATCAGCCATGTCCCCGGAGAAAGCTCATACAGAAGGATTACCATGACGGCTACAGAAGTGAGGAAGACGGTTGAATTTATGGAAATCAAGATCCAGCCTTTGTGCAAGTTGCAGCTTCTAGAGTAACTCCCATCCGATATGCTTCCTCGGAAGTTCAGAGCAACGAGCAGAGATAACATTTCAGACAACAAAGCAATCAGTAGTAGTGAATAGGCACTAGTTGGAGATATAACAATTCGTTTTACCAGCAACCCGAGATCGCAAGTGCTTTTGCCTCAACCCTCTAAATACGAAGAGCGGTTGCTTGTGTCCCCTTAATCCGCTACCACCTGCAGTATATGTGCCACAATCCACCTGGTAACTCTCATTTGAGATCCTTGATTCAACGTGTAGTTCCCAGAGCCAGATTGCCACAAGAAGAATTTTCGGGAACAGCAGAAAGGAAAAACACGAAAAGGTCCAAGACACATACTTTTTTGCTATTTGCTGGTCATAAAAAGACCCAGCTGGTCTTGTAACATCTCCCTCAAGTCCACTGAGCAACTGATGTTTAAGTAACTCCTGTTTTCCAGTTTGGCTTGAAGAAAGCAAGGTGGTTGTGACATATAATGAGAAGACAGGCAACAGCAGATAATAAGATGCACTGCTCCAGGAAACAATTTTGTTTTCATGAAGCCAAACCTTGTGAAGCTCTGATGACTTTCTACAACCTCTCTGGAATATGTTCTACAACCTCAATTGGTTATGTTGCCATTTGCACCCTTATATGATTGTACATCATAGAAAAGTCTTGTTCCTCTGGTTTCCATAACATTTGAGGCACATGTCTACTGAATGACTGCCAGTATTCATGTAGTCCACAGCCAGTTCAGCCTGATCAACAGAAAAAGATAAGCGATAATTTAAGGAGATAAAGTGACAGAATTTAAGGAAAGATCAAGAAACTCGGTGGAGACAGTCTTTTTGTTGAATGCTTATTAAACTAGAAAATGAGGCTTCTCCTTCTCACCAGCTCATTAAACAATAAAATTGTTGTCAAGCTCTTCACCAATGTCAGGTTGGCCGATTGAGTTTAGAAAAGTATATTACCATAGACTTGAGGTTACAAAGAATTGATCCTTCATCATTTATCACTCTTGTCATAAACTGGATTAACCTACTAGCAGGAACTTGTAACAACAATGGAGATCTTAAGCTTATGGCTGAGTAAACTTTCTGCTAACCTAAAATCTAAAGCCATAGCACCAAAAATGTAGACGGATCATGTTTTTTTTGTTTTTTTTTGTAATACCAATATTTGCTTCTATAGACACAACAGTTTATTCAGAGGCAATAGACAAGACACTACTACAAGCCCTAAATAAATTTTGTAATTACTTGTTCCCAAGTATGCTAACTCAACTGGAAAAAAAAAAAAAACTGAATTAAACTGGTCGGTTTTTTACCAAGACAAACAGAACTGGTCGGTTTTTTACTAAGACAAACAGAACTGGTCGAACGGAGTGTAAAAATCGAATAAGCCGAAACTGAAATATTGCAGTTTGGTTCGGTCAAAAGCGGAATTGGTCTATTAAATTACAACATTTCATTCCCTACAATCCAATTTGATTCAGTTTTGGTTGAAAACCAAACTGGTCGAATTTTAATCACAACATTTCTTTCCATGCAATCCAACTAAGTCTTAAACAACCTGATAACGTCTAGAAAACTACAAAGAAACGAGTAAAGTCCATAAACTCAATAACATCATAAGTTCATTAAAAATATGTGATTCCACAACACATAATGCATGATCTCACACTCTATCTTGGCTCCTACAATTCTTTAACATATGAAATTTAAGTACTTAATCTCACACCATTGCTACTTGCATAGATAAACGAATGCAAACTGAAAAATTTGATTCGACCGAAACCAAACCGAACAAACCAAATAAACTGATAAAAAATAGATTTCAGTTTTCGGTTACCGAACGAAACCAAAAAGCAAAAACCGCACCGAGCAAACCGAATTAAGTCAATTTTTCGGTTTGTTTGATTTTGGTCAAATAGTGCACAGCCCTATTACTGATTGTCAAGCCACAAGCCAGAGTACCATAGAGTTCGAAACAAGATGCTCTTGTGACAGACAACTTCAGACGGTTATGTGCTACGGTTTTGCGGATGCTTCGATATCCCCATCCCTAAAATTTTGTGAGAAGCAACAGCAGATAAGATGCACTGCTCCAGGAAACAATTTTGTTTTCCTGAACACAAACCTTCTGAAGCTCTGATGACTTCCTACAACCTCTCTGAAATATGTTCAGTGGCCAATCGGTTATCTTGCCATTTGCTCCCTTATATGACTGTACATCATAGAAAAGTCTTTCTCCTTTGGTTTCCATAGCATTTGAGGCATACATGATGTCTACTGAATGACTGCCAGTATTCATGTAGTCCACAGCCAGTTCAGCCTAATCAACAGAAAAGATAAAGTGACAGTCATCTTGTTACATGCTTATATATTCTTTACTTATCGATGAAATAAAACTTCTGTGCAGTATAGTTTCAATGTTTTAAACCACATTGTATCACATGTCTGTTGATGAGATCAATAATTAGACCATCCGTTCACACGTCAAATGATACACAGGGAGAACAAACAATGGTCACAAGAATCAGAAATGTAATACCTTCCTCCAGCTGTGATCCTGTCGCTTAGCTAGTTCTTCATGCCAAAGCAGTTCAGCGTGAAAAGATTCTGCTCTTGCTCTTGCATTTCCTGCCTCCCACACCTGTACAAACCATATTTTATAACAAAAAGAGAGGGAAAGGATGGGGGAGGGGGGAAAAAGAACTCAATTTCATTTCCCACAATTAATTTCTGATAAAATATAGAAGTTAGCATTCTAGTTAGAAGACTTGCCTCAGGTATGGAAGCTGCAGGGTACCTAAGAATATCCTCAATCTTTTTCTTTTCCACAGGCACGCCAGTCTGATGCTTCTCCTTCTTCATTGCAAAAGTCTCTAAAGAGTCTGTTTAAAAGAAGACACTCGGATCATATTCATAAACATAAAATTCCTGCCTTGCTTAATTCTCTTTACATAAATAAGTAGTCTTTGGTTTTCTCCTTTCTCTTCTTGAACTTCAAACGAAGTTCTATTGATTAGAAACTAAATATCCCTCCATCCCAAGCTGGTTGTCACAACATCAAAAAAAAATAGTCTCAAATGAAATGGCTTTTGTCCACTTCTGCTTCATTTTCTTCCATTATTACCTTTGCTGCGGTACCCAAAAGATAAAAGAGGCCACAAACATCTACACCTTTAATCTCACCATACTTACACGCTGCAAGTTGATGTGTGCAAGAAAACAGAAAAGCGAAGCTAGCTTATTGAGGACTTGCTTCGCTTCAATGTTTTTAAATTATAGGGGTAATATAGGAAATTAACTCTCATTTTAAGTTATGTCTGAGATAGCCTTATTCTTTTCAAAAAAATGCAAAAGTGACAACCAGCTTGGGACGGAGGGAGTAAAAAAGAAAAGTTACTTTGGTTTTACTACCGTAAAAGGCATATATATATGAACAGAGACTGCCAGACTTCATGTAGTCCATAATCATTTTAGCCTGTAGACCGAAAAATAAATACAGTTTAGGCTTAGTTGGCCAAAGTGCCTACAATCTATGTGGATTATACTTTGAAAAATTAAAAAGAGTAATAACCAAGCAGATTACAGAATTGAACTTGATCATTTATTCCAAAATTCATCTATAATTTTTTATCAACATATGAGTTTGGGCACAAAAATGAATTGGGGAACAGTTCATCTGCTTCCATGATGAGAGTGCAACAAGTGGTACAGTTGGAGTAGTGATAAACAATTCTATCTTAATGCTTCACCTTTTTGTTTAATTTGTTGGCAATACATGTTAGTGTTTGCATATGTTACATTCCTCACAACTTCCCTTACTAGCTTATCGTAGAACTCAATTACTGCATCACTTCCAGCTAAAGAATAGGGTTTCGGAATGTCACAGTCCACCTCTAATTCCCTAAGTTTTCTTTCTACATTCCCCCCCTACAAAAATAAGTACTCATTTCATCCCATAAAAATTGCACCTTTTGTTTTCGTTGTGTTACAGTATTTAATCTATAATTTTTATCATAAATGTTTAAACATGTAGAGTTAAATAATTAATATGTTTACCATAATTTGAAGCTTAATTTTTCTAAATCTGTTTTTTTCTATAAAAAAATCACTATTTATGTCAAACATGAAAGTTAAACACTGATTTTCTTGTTTTACAGTATTTAATCTATGATTTTTATCATAAATGTTTAAACATATAGAGTTAAATACTAGTATGTTTATAATAATTTGAAGTTTACTTCTTCTAAATATGTTTTTTTTTTAAATCACTATTTATGTGAAACAGTGCAAGTTCAAACATGAAAGTTAAATACTGATTTTTATGGGACAAAGGGTCTATATGCCTAGCATTACATCAGAGTTTCTTCCCTTCCTGAATTAAAAAGCCCATCACAAATGAAATGATCCAATAAGGGTTGCATGCAATAAAAAATAAATGTGCTTATTCTTGGTTTACCAGCATCCTAATCATCTTAAAGCTCAAATTCTGGAGTATTTGTTTTAAAGGCACATTTTTTTTCTCTTTTCCTTAGAGTGAAAAGAAAATATAGAAAACTGTGTACAAGGAAATGTATTCTTTAAGACCCCATTTCGCCAATGACGTAAGTCCAACTTAATCAAGTATATGATTTTTCTTTTGCAATTTATTATAAAGCTCGATAAATATACTTTAAAAAACAACAAAATGTACTTAATTTGGGAATAAATGCCAAGTTTCTAATTACGTAAACAACTTAATTGTGGATTATGGAGAAAATGGCTTTAACGCAATAATCTGTTGGATTAAGTCATTTATGTGATTAAAAAGTCGTTATCGATTTAAGTAATTCTACTGTTTTTGTAAATAGTAAATTTACTGTGTTAAAACATATGTTTAACCAGTTTTAAGGTAAAATGGAAATAAAATATCATATACTCGTATTTGATTAAGTTGACCATTGGCTTAAGCCCAACCAAATGGGCTATAGCCTATAAGTTTTTTATAGCAAATAGGATGCTTGAAAGGGAAAAGCAAACAGAGAAGAACACCAAAAATAAAATCACCAGCTTTATCTAAAAACTAATTGTCAATCCGATTCAGTTTCAATAGCAACTTGTGCTAGGCCATAAATGTTCTCCATAATGAGCCGAAAGCATATTGTAGCTATTGAAAAAAATGTAGCCGATAGCAAACCGGGCCTTATGCTATTCAATCGAATCCATAGTCAGATTTTTCTTGTCCGAAGAGGATTCTATTCCATTTCTCACAAATTACTATAACATGACTGGAAAAATGAGAATTCTTGTTAAATACTCATAAAACTTGCCTCTGGTGTCCCTGTTAAGTGCCACCCAGAGTAGCCATCCCCGCGCTTACCACGTGGATTTTGCACACGTATGCGCAGTCTAGTGTGATATTTCCTCTCACTTAAGTTGAAGAAGCCCCACTCCCGTTTAGGACTGAGACATTTGTCTGTTCAAAACAAGGCAGCTATGATTACCATGAAAATTGAACTATGCTTCTAACTACAGTGGTTATGAGTTTTCCGGTGATACCTGGAAGACTCCATGCAATGTCATCAAAATCAAGAAATGTACGTGATACATATTCTTTCTCAAGGTCGTGTATAGAACGGGGCACTGAATCACGTCTGAGGTAATTAGAAATAAATTCCTCATCAGAGGGATTGAACCGGAATCCTGGAGGGAAGTCTGAGAAACTATTCATGTTTACTTGCTGATGCCTAGAATCCTGCAGCAACCAAACACAATTATAAGATTCTCGTATCATTTTGTTTACCACATCATTTGTCTTGTTAGCAGAAAGACAAGCAAGTCATAAATACAAACTCCATAAAGTATCTCGCATGATTGAACTTACCTTAAACAGTATGTTAGAAGCTTTGATATCACAAACTGATCGACATGACTTTAAGTCAAAGAGTTCCAGCGATGACGATAAGCATGCAATCGAACGTGTAACAAGTTCCCTCGAGAAAAGGGAGCTTACATCCCGGTACATAAAACCTGATAGCCATAAGAACAGTATTTCAAACTAGGGTTCATTCACTTGGAAGAAGACAAACTTCAAGTCCATGAGCACATGGAAAATTAAAAGGATAACCTTAAGACACAAAGATTTAGATACTTTGTCCAGTAATTTAAACTTACGATGACTTAAAGACAGGCTAAGGGGCATATGATCTTGCGCAGAGTGACAATTCTCCAGTTCTGCCTCTGGTTCCTGCAGAAAACAATTTAACTTTTCCAACCATCACAGAAGCTTAAAAGGAGACAGCTTTCCATGACTAACCTTGCCTTTGAGCTCTTCAGCAGGACACATTTTAGCCTTGTCCATGGTCGAAACAGCAACTATGACTGAATCGCACAGCCCTTCTTCGAGCCCAGCTTCCTCCATCTCCATGATCCTCCTGAAAGTATTCTTCTTGCTGCTCAGAAAATCAAAATCAAAGATTTTGCAGTTTAGGTGAAAGAATAACTGAATATGCAGAAACGGGTTTACACATGAAGCTTCACCGAACTTGCTGCAGAGTCAACGAGGATTTTAGAAAATACAAGTAGCAGTTCCCATGAAAAATTAAAAAGTCCAAAACCCAGAAGTCAAATCAGAAAAAGCAAGAAAAAATGGATCTTCAAACTGGGTTTCTCACGCTACCGCGTTCCCAAAAGTCATCACCGCCATTGACTTGACCCAAAGATGATGCTGGGAACTTAACAACTACACTTCCATGAAATTAACAAACTTCAATGCTGTTTATCAGTTTTCAAAACACCCAAAAAGAAAAGCTCTTTTCTTTCTTACCAAAAAGAAACGACTTGGGAAAAAACACAAACCTTGAAGTGCGAGTGCGGAAAAGAAGCAGAAGAATGCAGAGTATCTCGCCATTGATGATGGAAGTGAAGTAGCTGATGCTCCATTGCTTCTCTTCTGTTAGTGGCTCTTTCCTGCACTAATGCCAGGTTCTGCCTCTTGCTCTTTGCTTCCTTTCAATTTACTGGAAATGCTTCTTGCAGAGTGAAATGCTGGAAATTTGTGAAGATTGAAAAAAAAAAGGGATTGAAGTCGTTGTCTTTTGCATTAATAACACCGCGTTCCCTAACCTATTTCTTTCTGTCTCATTTGTATCCTACATTTAAAAGCGTTCTATATTGATCCGTAAGTAACTAAGTAACCTTTGTAGAAGAGGCGGCCTGTCAAGATGCTTGACCACTTAAGTTTTTTATCTTGTCCAAGTTAATCCTCAAACTTCATAAACGGTATAATCAATCAAATTGACTGCCACATGACACCATTCACCAATCACCATATGATTCAGCTTCCATTTTTTTTATAAAGATAGGAATCCCGAGTGGTGTGTTAAGTTAAAATGGTAAAAAAAAAAAAAAAAAAATTGGGAAATTTGGGATGTGTTTCTCAATTCAATTGATTGATGAGGTCGGTTAGTAAAGAAATTTGAGAAAAATGTGACTTGACGGAGAATTAATTAAAAATTGATAGATTTAAGGTTATTTTATATATAATTAAATTATCATTTAGTATATTGAACTTTAACGAGTCCGACAACTTAAAATCCGAAGTAAAACTCGTCCAAACTAAGCCTCCAACTATGTGTGAGGGGCAGACAAGGGCCCCGACCTCGGCACATGCCTCGACAGACGTTGGGCACTTCATGGGCTTTTCAACGGTATAGGGTTAGGTCTAACGGTTTAGGGCTTTTTTGTAAGCTTCTAAAATTTTGGCCGTCTTCGTCGCCTAAGTTCGGCTCCCTCTGTCGAAGACCGCGGGTTCACCGGTGACCACTTGTACCATTTCTCTACCTCTCTTGGCGGAGCTCCTTCCTTCTCTACCAGAATACCAATCAAACATCCTTTCAAGTATATGAGATTCGGTTCACGACCAATGCAAAATCGTTTCCTTCACCTCCCTTCACTCCCGTTTCATCCTTGCCAAAATTCCAAAACTTTACCCCAGCTGAAATCGCATATGAGCTCATCCTCAGCCCGATTGTCACTTCTTTTCAATTCTCCAACCCAGAAAATTGAATCCCTTCTCGACTCTCGGTCGAATTTCCATCTTCAGACCACAATTGCATCGGCGCCTGTTGAGCTCGAAGAATCGTGATTCCCTAACCCCAATCGTCGTCTCCGCAGTCAAATTGAACCACACCAACGTCCAAATCCTCACGAGCCTCTCCAGTTGGTCAATCGACGACAAAATCCTACGATGGTACAAGCCCAAACACCCCAATCGTTGGACGATGTCGTCGACGAAGCAGCCCTTAGCAAGCAGAGCAATTAAACAACTGAGGTCCAGAGCCGAGCGCCTCTATTTTTCTCGACGAGGTCCTTGGCGAGGTGGAGGACGGTGCTGTCGGCGAAGCAGCTCTAATGGTACATCATGAGGCACCGATACTGGTAGTCGGCACCGATATTGCTCATACTATTATGTGTTTTTCTCACCTTCCTTCATTTTCCCACTCTCAACATGATATATTATGCAGGTTATGCCTATGCTAGTCCACTTGTTGAGAGAATTGATATGAATAATCTGTTCAGCCTTCGATAAAATGTTTCAATGATTTTCGTGTAATCTGCGTGTGTGTATTCGAGTTCTATAATTTTTTTATATAATATACGCGTCCTATAAGTTTTCAACATAACATATGAGTATCTAACCCAAAATTTTAACGATTAAGTCCTATAAGTTTGATAAAGTCTATGTGTCAAGATGCAAACGTCGTCAATGCCATATGTCATCCAATTGTACCAAAACGTAAGTTTAGGACTCTTTTAAGCTACGTTTGTTAACGTTGAGGACTTCATTGTGAACTCGAAAAGTTGTAGGACTTACTCGTTAGAAATCGCAAATCTATAGGATTCTTAGTGCGCTTTTCTCTGTCTACACCAAAACACAAAGTTTGGAAAAAAAAATTTAGAAATTAAATTCCGTAGAAAATTGTAAAAAACTTACTATGTAATGTATAACAACGTTTATAACATAATATTAAAAAAAATCATTCATTTATAATTAATCACATAGTGTCTAAAGTGATATGCAACACTTTCTACTACAAGAGTTTATACTATTTACTTAATTTTTTTAGATATTTCAGTGATAACGAAATTGTCTAATAAATTATAACAAATTATCTATAACAAAATGTAATTGTGTCTACCATTTTAAAACATAAAAAAAGAACAAATTCATAACCAAATAAAGTATATGTAGTGTCTGATATAAAGTTTTATAATATCTGATTAAATTTTGTAAAATGTCTAGTTTCTCACCTCCGAATTTCGTGGTGCAAAGAGTTTGAGGAAGAAGTCCGTTGGAGATCCTTCCGCTGAAGATTGCGACGGCCGAAGATCGATGAAGCTTCTGGCAGCTGGAGATCGCGGCGGCGGTTAGAGATTTTAGATCTGTAACAGATCCCAGAGGTTGCCCCGAAAATTGACATCGTGATCTCGGAGATCACCGGAGATC
>JBBYHH010696738.1:0-18315 GCA_038382905.1 Daphne laureola
TTCAATTTATTATGCAGTGCAATAAATGAAGAAATTTGGACAAATGGAAAATAATGGTGATTTCTCACCCAATAGTCACCGGGGAGCTCGCCAGAAGATGGGCCACGCGCCGCCGTCTCCACCGTCTCCACCGTACGGGCCACCATCGTCGGAACCGCCGGAGGGTGGCCGTACGTGCCTCTGTACGCACTACCGTCGGTGAAACTCCCTCTGTCCCATCTAGTCCTCTCACCGATCACCGGAGACCCTCCAGCCACCACCCCCGCTATGTCGGACATCACTGGTCGCCATCCACCATCACCGGCATCACCATCATCGCCGTCCATCATCGTCCATCGCCGTCCGTCGCCGTTTAGCTCCACCGTCGAGACAGGCAGTGGACAAAGGAGAGAAAGAGGTATCGGGAGTCAATCTCCATCACCGACGTCCACTGCTCCATCGTCACGCCTTCGCCGTCATTCACCGATCGTCCTCCGGAGGAGCCCATCTCGGCATTGCGAGCCGTCACTGTCAATCGTTGAATCGATCGCAACATCTCTGGCCTGACCTCCAGCCCGACCGTGTTGCACCACCGGCCTGTCCCCGCCGTGCCACCACACCGCCCCTGGTCCAGATCGCCACCGATCTTGCCTCCGTCGTCGCCGATCAGGACCATCGAAGGATGGAATCAGAGATCGGGATCGAAACCAGATCCCCGATCTGTTCCGATTTCAATTTCTTTTCTTTTTTCTTTTTTTTCTCTTCTTCATTTTTTTTTTCGTTTGACCGAATTTTTACGTTTTTTCATTTTTAATACTTTTTTTTTTTAATTACTAACACCCTAATAATTAAACTAAACACTCAATTAAGCCCATTTAATATCCAATAAAGGCCAAAACAAATCGTCAGTCTTAACGATTCAACCGGAACGAGCTTCAAATAAATTCTCGAGTCATAAGAATTGTCAGAAATTTATTCTTTCTCTGAAATTACCAATTTACCCTTCCGATGCCATTTTTTATAAAATTGCCCAGTACTCATATTTTAATCTCCTGATACGGAATAATTCAGAGATAAACCTCAACTCACTTTCCGAGACATGCGAAACATCAGAAAACGTGCCCCACACGGTTGAAAAATAAAGTCCCGAAAATTACGAATTTTCTCCCTCGGTAATTTTCTCAGATTTTTGCCGTTTTTTCCAGGGGTGACTGTAACATGTGACCCCTCCGTCTTTCCTGTGAATTATTCTTAGTGAGATTTTACAGTTCAATACTTCACTCTCTTACCCGGTAGTACCATGCTAGGATTGTTAATTGAACTTCGCTAGTATCATGATCGGGCCGGAGAGTCCAAAAGAATCTTGATAGGCCTGAGGGTCACTAGTATCTTGTTTAGGTCCGCAAAATGATTAGGTTTAGGATTTTCTTACTTAAGACTAAGAAACTTGTATAACGCCGGTAGATAAATACTTAGACACGAAATCAAACAAACAAAGGGTTTAGTTAATCAACACACGAGATCGAGAGATGACGTATGTAAATCCCAACCCATAAATAATTGATTATCATGACATTATGCAAGTAATAAAATATAAGAATTAAAAGTAGAATTTATAGGTCATGGCATCGGATTAACGAATAGAAAACTAGGGGACATGCATCACGAACAGTCGACATATCCGGTCAATGAATGATATGAAAATAATCATAAGAGATTAAAAATGGTTAGTTTAGACGTTGTGAAATATTTGAAGTTATGTGTGGTATGGGACGTGCACAACTTCAAATATTTAACAGGTTAGGTATGCTTGCTTGGATGACCAACCAAACAAGCATGATCTAAGCCAGCGTAGCATGACATAATGAATATACGCCGTTCTTCATTTGGAGTATGCGTGGTATGGCGTGCAGACCAAACATACACATTTGAAATGATTAACGAGTTAGGTATGAGAGAGTAGCGTGGACACTACAGTTCATGACCTAGCTTTAGCGTGGCGTAACGCCAAGAAAAATGTTGTTCTTCACCAAAGTATGCGTGGTATAGTCCGCACTTGCAGGCCAAACATACATACTTGAGGTGATTTACGAGATAGGTATGAGGGAGTAATGAGCAGACTACACTTTATGACCTATCTTTAGAGAAATGACCGAGGCATGAGGCAGTGGCGAGCAGACCACACTTCATAACCTGTCTACCGATAGTGTGAAGAGTGGAGTGGTTCAGGCCAGACTACCCAAACATGTCATGGCGGGCGAGCAGACCCTGTCCATGTAGATTTTGGGTGCGCAGACTCGTTAGGTAGTGCTCTGGCTTCACAAGGACTGACGTGTAGACCAGACTTGTGGATGTGCGATCACGAGAAGCTCTTCTCCGGATGGGTATCTTCTGGGATGACTGTCAGCATCCCTAGTGGCTCTACTGGTGGAACATTCCCACAGTGTGTGTTGTACACTCCCAGTGTAGGTCGTTCAACGGCATTTATTTGGTAATAATAATAAATAACTATTGCATCGAGCATGCGACCAATATTTATGAGATACACTCATTATTATTTTTCCTGCACTTGAATAAGAGATGTATTGAGAAACCATACTTAGTTTACATTATTGTATATTTGTTTATTGAGGACGTATCAGAACCTTAGTGAAGGTCCTGATACACTTCTCTTACTGAGCGTATGGACACTCACCCCTTACAATTTCAGGTGAGTACTTTGATGAGAGTACTATCCCGAGCTCACTGAGATGGAGCCGGGATAAGAGTACTACGAGGAGGAGCAGACTCTTGGTGATGACGCGCTGTAGTTGCTCGACATGGCTTGTTGTATCTTTATTTTGGGGACACATTTTATTTATGCTACGCTATTACAAACTTACTTATATGTCCGGTTGATTCTTTGCTTGTGGGTTGATTCTAACCCATATACTCTACTACTGATCACTCACACGGTTCATGAGACTCAAATACATTGAAGCATTTTCCTGGGGAACATCTCACTCAACCTCCTTTTTATTTTATTTTATTTTATATTAGCTCACTCAACCTCTTTAAGACTTACCTTTTGGCTGTCATACCATCCATGAACTTGATATGCAACTTGATATCTAACACTACTGAGAGTTTGAACAACACCTTTAAGCCGCAGTACTCTTTCACTTTTCCCATAGAACTTGCTATACTGTAATATTCTGCAGATTTGTAAGAGAGCAATGCAGGGTATGCCGTAAAAACATAGCTTTTCTAAAGTTCGCATGACTAATCTGTAGTCCCTACAGGAGGATAACTCAAAATCAGCATGCACTTTCTTGATGTTTGTATGTAGATGCAAGATTATTACTATAGTGTTACCTCCATAAATTCCAAGCATTGGAATAAATGTAGCTCCTCTAACACTGGGCAACTCGACAACGAGGGTTGAGTGTTTCTGCCTGGGCATAATATGCCTATTAACGTTTCCGTCAATGTCCGTTCTCTTCCGTCATATATATATATATATATATATATATATTGAATACAAGAAGTAATGTGATTGTGTCTGAAATTGGCATAATTAATGAGGTTTAATACTAATTTCTAAAAATCTTGGAATGTCCATATTGAAGCTGACTCTACACAAAACCAATCGTTGCTTCAATTCACGTGTGAAACCCAAAACCCAAATTGATTCTTGCTTCCATTCCACCCTAAAGAACCGACCTCCCCATCTGTTCTCACTATCAATTTCCGGCGACATTGCAACGTGTCGCGGCGGTTGAAACCAGCGGCGCTGAAACTAGATCCGGAGAAATTTCACCGGCATCTTCAAACGTGTAACCAGAACCGGCGGCTCCGTGTTAAGCTTTTTTTAATTATACTGTCGAACTCAATTTCACACTCCAACTGTACAAATTCTACAATATCTAGTTCATCCTAGTTGTTGGTTTCAGACCGAAGAATTATATAATGAAGAATGACTGGATATGGTTTCAGATGAGGGCACTTCACATTGAGAGGAGGTCGGCGATGAGGTCTGGTATCAACGCTCCGATCGAACCAGACATCCGGAGAGACATTTGCTTAAGCTTCGTTAGTTCGAATACATATTTAGACCTATGTAGTCTAACTTATGACGTGTTCTTTCTTTTCTTTATTACATGTTGGGCTTCTTTTTGTGTTATATGAATATTCTTTTTGTATTTTTGAGTTTCACATGTCTTATATTAAATTCAGACATTATATTAATTTTGGACATTATATGAGTTTTAGACACTAGATACATATGAGTTCTAGACATAGTAAAATTAAAAAATTATGTGTCTAAAAGCCAATTGTTTCAAACATATTTATCATGACTTTTTGATACAGATACTTTAAACGGCCCACCAAACGCCCACACAATCGAACAACTACGAGGCACCAAATTGACAACCAACCTCGTAGGCAAACCTGCCTCGTATTAACGCGCCATCGGCAGACACATTCGGGGGTGCGACAATCGCCTCCCTTATTAAAGTCTCTCGGATGTCAAACATCCTCTCAATGCCTGTAATAGCTCTCCTCAGACATAGTCATCATTAAGGCTCAGATCCCATGAATCACGTCCTCCTTAAAGGGTCCGGTACCACCTTATATATGGGATGGTACCAACCATACAAAAGATAGATACGACACACCCCACCTTCTCTGCTCTTCTCTTCCTGAATCCTCTTGTTTACTTGACCTGCAGGTTGTGATTCAGCCGCTTCTGGTTCACTCATGAGACCGATTGGTAAGCTCAATATCAAATTGGCATCATTTACCGGAAATGAACCTACGACCACATTTTTTTTTTTCTTCTTCAATAGCCCAAAATCAGCATCGATGGCGAGAACACGAACAATAAAAATGTCCAAGTGGAGGACGCCAATTCAAGCTCCAACGATCCACCACCAGCCCTACAACCAACCAATGATGATAAATTCAAGTAAACACCGACACCGGCCCTGATCAACCATGATCGTGTACGAGTTCCCCCAATCGGCCCAAGCGGGGCTGCACCACAATCATTAATCCATCCCATATGACGCTAATCCAATCCAATAGCCTTCAGAATATGAAAACTCTTATGATCCATACCATTTGAGCTAAAATCTCCAATCTACGAGGCGTTCCACCAGCCGAAAATGAGGCTAATTCCAATACCAACGGTCGGGCCGAAAATTCCACTATCAGAAATTTCAATGTTGACGACCTCGTACGTCGTATGAGCCTCGTCGAGGCATAAGTGAAGCCACCGAATCAAGCTTTCAACGATATTGAGGTGCTCCTCACGCATCCTTTCACCGAATCCATCATCGTGGTCAAGGCTCCTAACGGTTTCTGAATGCCTCATATGGAAAACTATGACGGCCTGTCCGATCCAATCGACCACCTACGCCGTTATGTTTCACAAATGGAGATGGCTGGAGCAAACGACGCCATCCTCTGTAAAGCCTTTAGCTTCACACTCAAAGGAGCCGCTTTCACTTGGATTGGCACGCTTCGAGGCCAGCGTCTGAAGTGTTTCAAAGACCTCGCCACGACTTTTGTTCGCCATTTCATGGGATCCCGACCACCCCCCAAGACGGTCGCCCACCTTTTGAAACTGCGACAGCAAAAAGAGGAGTCCCTAAGGGACTATGTGAAATGCGTCCAATCTGAGGTTGTTTAAGTTCAGTGAATATCGACGGGCATGCAGCTCCTGGCCATCACACAAGGCCTCCAACGCGAGTCTCGCCTCGCATACAACATCAACGAGAACCTCGTCACTTCGATGAGAGAATTCATGGACAAAGCTACGCGGTTCATGAACTCTGAAGAAATCAACCGCCCCACACATCGACCATCCTCCTTTACAACGGACAAGAGCCGCAAATACGATAAGGGGACATCTTCCTCCAGGTATCAATCATCGACCACCACACATTGAGGAAGTGACACACACCCACCCCTTCAGGATACCCGAACCAACATTCTCCTTCTCCTGGAGAGGCAGAACAAAGTGCCTCGATGGCCATAACCGTTGCAACACAAAACAACCAAAGGCCTCGACAAATTTTATAACTATCATAAAGATCGAGGCCACGACACAGAGGGTTGCTGGCAGTTGAAACATCTCGTATCCAAGATGATCACCGAGGGGAAGCTCAAAGAGTACCTCGCCCACCATGACACATCTCCACGTGACCTCCCCAAAAGTTGAAAGCACGATGACGACCAAGACGATCGGGATAAAAACCATCATCGACATAATAACCCCAGAATGGCCAACCTCTCTGTGCCTTCGGCCATCGGAACAATCCACATGCTCATCAAGTCTGAGGGCTCCACCGCCAGAAAACGTTACGCTCGAGAAATCTTGCAGATCGACCATCAGGAACAGAACGTCATCCACAGACGTAACAATACGAAGGTAATAAAGTAGAAATTACCTCGATAGTTAGCGTCGACTAAAGCTTTTGAATCAGAGGAACACACAAGCTCCTATCGATCAAACTTCATAAGAACCACAAGAACGAAATCGCCAAAATCGCCGAAGAGAAAACTTGAGAGAAAATTAGTAAATGTGTTTTACTTTTCACCGGAGGTACACTTTTAAACTCAAGAAACGAACCGTCTCACTACTGCATAATTACCAACGATAATAAAAAATAACTTCCAATCAATGCATGGCACGCATTAAAGTCTTGCCCATCACTACGGTAAAAATAGAAGTATAACCGCCCCCAAAGGCAATTGGCTGCCAAAATAGTGTGCCTAACCAGCTAAATAGAGCACAGGGGCCCAACATCCCATACTCCGTAATTCAGAGGGAGGACATACTAACACGGATACTCCAAACGGCCTACCAAAGACCCACACAATCGAACAACTAGGAGGCACCAAATTGACAACCAACCTCGTAGGCAAACTTGCCTCGTATTAATGGGCCATCGGCAGACACATTCGGGGGCGCGACAACTGTCTCCCTTATTAAAGTCTCCCGGAAGTCAAACATCCTCCCAACGCCTCTAACGGCTATCCTCAGACATAACCATCATTAAGACTCATAACCCATGAATCACGCCCTCCTTAAAAGGCTCGGTACCACCCTATATATGGGGTGGTATCAATCACACAAAAGTAGATACGACACTACACCCCACCTTCTCTGCTCTTTTTTGCGGGAATCCTCTTGTTTACTTGACCTGCAGGTTGTGATTCACCCGCTTCTGGTTCACTCAGGCGATCGATTGGTAAGCTCAATATCACTTTCAGACCTATATATATAATTATAATTATAATTACAATTATCAGACATAGTGTTTCACTTTCAGACATAAATAACATTTTTTCACTTTCAAACATAAGCATATTATAAGTAATATATAACTTTCAGACATATAAAGTGAGTTTCAGACGTATATTAATTCCAATATTATAAACTCCAACCTCTTTTCAACCTAAAAAAAAAATCTTCAATTTCAGACTTACCATATGAGAGTTTCAGACATTACATAAATATGAGTTTCAGACATTACATATGAATTTCAGATATTATACAAAAATTAACTTTCATACGCAAGATATATAGTTTTAGACCTCACTTTCAAATACAATGTATTTTATTTTATTTTATTTCCTTTTTAATCGGTAGACTTATTTTATTAGAAAATGTAAAATATTTCAAATATAGCACATGTAATATTAGATATAGTATTAATAGTTTCAGACATACTTTAAATTATACCAACACTTTTGGAGAACAATTTCTTACTCTCTTAAATTTTTTATTTCATTTGGTTTGTTTCATATTTCTTTTCATTTTATTTTTGTTCTTGACCAAAAATTTGTTTTTCTAGTTATTTATAACTTAAGTTGTTAATATATGTGTGAAACTTAATGAATATGTCCAAAACCAGTAAATAGAAAGTGACTTTATCTTTCACGTTTGAAAGTATTAAAACCAGTAAAATGGTAAGAAATATGTACAAAAACAAATTAACTAATCAAGAATGAAAACTGTATTAAAAAATGAAAAATGAAAAATGAAAGGCAAAGAAAGATGGAAAGAATATGAGTCAACAGAAAAAAAAGGAAAGATTAATATACATGGAAGGAAAGGAAAACGGAAAGTATCAAATTGAAAAGGGAAATTTTGAATACAAAAGCTTTGATGGTGAATTCATTTAACGAATTGTGTGTGACTCACGTTTTGGTTGTTTTCTTCTTTATTTATTTATTTTCCGTTTTAATCATAGTTTTAATTAGAATTAATTCTTCTTAAATAGATGACAACTAGCCCGAATACCCGTCGTTGGCACGGGTATTTACTAAATGCATATAAAGTTCAAATAAAATCAATATCGTTGGTAAAAGTAATACAATTCCATACTGGAATACACATACATTGTAGATACGAAAGCCATGAAAGTCCTCATACAAAATTAAATAATATCTCTACGCGGAACTGGTTCAAAATTCGGATAGTTTAATTGTGATGACTACAATGTACCGCAAACCTCCCTATGACCGAAGCTCAGAAATCGGATGATCTGTTATATGGTCACTGTGAAAATTAAATACAGACAGTCTAAGTATGACATGTTGTTAACAAAGGTAAAACAACAACATGCACGCAAAACTACAAGTACAATAGCATGTTACATACCACTCAGGAAGAACAGACGACATTGGTTTAATGTCATGACACGATGGGTCAACTACATCACTTGTCAGAATAGATTCCGATGATGATTCATTGGGCCTACACATAATAATGAACATACATATTTTGGAATATAGTCAGTATTTGAACACTGATGCATTATGAATCCAATAATTGGAATAAATAAAACAAAAAAAATACATGAATTGTTTACTAACCGTTTGACTTCAAATTTTTTGGATTCATCGACATCACGACCAACTCGTTTTACTCCGCTCCTTATATTTTGAGAATAGGATATCTATGTGCAAAAATGGGAGAAATTAAATTACTATAGGCAGAAAATGTAAAAAAACAAACAAACATATAATTACAAGTAAGAAATATAAAACATCATAATTAGTCTTACTGAATTTAACGACCGCAACAACAATCGACCTTCCTATGCGAAGTCCACATTTTAAAAAAAATTAGTCGTAAATGCAGAAAATTGATTTTCTAAATTGAAGTCCGTAATCTGTACTTCCCATATCAAGTCCATCGTTTTCAATTTACTTAACTTGCAAGCGAGTTCATCCTACATTGAAACAGTTAACCTAACATGTTAGAACAAAGTAAATATATACACTATTTAAAATTAAACTTATGTATAAGTCCTATCATGATACCATAATGTACTGAACTTACAGTTGATTCAATTCTTGATAATGTCAATGCATCACAACCAATGAGTTATGTTGCAACATTATCGAACATCACAAAGCTTGAAGAGTTAGTTAGGTCAATCACTCTAACCTCTACTTTGTAACTACACACATTAAAAAACAATATTAATCCAAGACAATTATGTTTATACATACCATTAATACAAAAATGTCCAAAAATATCACAATGAGTAAGAAAAATATTTCTACTTTACTGGATTTTAAAATTTGGAGTGTATGGCATACCGAGTCATTGGAGAGCGCGTATTACCCTTGCATCGATTGCAATAAAATTGTGGTCCAATCGCTGTAACTTTTTGAAGGCATATGGGACATGCCATATACCACATCGCAAAAGAATCATTCACTGACATTATAGTTTCTCGACAACGATACAATCTAATTCTCTGTTTCAGTAAAGTATAAATAAAAGTTATCGATTATTGCAACCAGTTTTGGTCAAACATGCATCTGAACGTGTACATAATATACTAAATCAAACATACCTCAAAATCTTTGAACTGACGCATGTTCTCTAACATTTCAAGTGTCACACGCCTGAGTGGTTGGTTAGGAGACACAACGGACGCTCGAATATTGGTATTCTCATTCTGTGGGGACTGATCAGTACTACTTGCGAGTTTCCATCATACGATACCATTTAATACAATATCAAGTAATACCAAAAGATATTTTGCAAGTGCAAACAAATTAATATTTGTAGTATTCATACCATTGCATTAGCATATCCGTTTCAGACACTGGTGGATTGACATATAGTTTAGTACCAGACGTTGATCCAAGAGAGATAGTATTTGCGTAATAAATTAGAATAATGAATGTAGTAGTAAAGTATAATTAGTTTGTAGAAATCTAATGTACATTCTGTAGCACGAATATTACCTTTGAATGACTTAACATATGTGGCGGTAACGGCAATAACCAACCCATTTCTTGAATCTGGAACATAAATTTCTTATAACATGAGAATCTTATCTTCCCACAACGCGACCTCGAGCCGATCTCCACTATTCAAAGAATTAAATATATCAAAATTTGATTGTACTATTTTGAGAAAAATAAAAGTTCATATTAAAGTAAGTAAAAACATTAATAATAAAAGATGACATGTCTTACTTTTGATCAGATAACTAGAAGGACTGAATTTGAATAGTGCGACCAGTCTTCACTTTTTGATCTCTTGGTGGATCAATTTTTGTAAGCTTCCCAATGAAATTTAAGGATATTATTTAAAAGAGAATTACTAATGCAGTAAATGTACTATGACCATTTAACTATTAAAATAAATACTACTTGAATATATAATATATAAGAATCATGGATACCTATACAGTAAATATTTTTTGGAGCACGATCAGGGATATCCTTATAAGGAATAAATTCAAATTTCTAAGAAGCTATGTCAGTGTGATCACCATCCAAGTGGTCAATTGATGTGTATCCGGTGAAGAAAATCTTAAGCTCTGAAGTTATAGGCTTCATATATGATGGAGCTGGCCGCACGACAAAGTTCTTTATCAAATATACATTACCCTCGGTAAGCAATGTTCGGAACTTATCACATTGACCAGGTCCAATGCGAGCGGAAATGATGTGATCATTCTATGGCAAGTAACAATTAAAAGTTATATTATCAATCTTTATGCTTTGCTACCTTATTAGATAAACTCAAAATGATTTAAGAAATTTAATAAACTAACCTTCGAATCTAGTAATATCATCTCAATTCCGATGAAATATCCGTTAGAATTGTTGTATCACTACAACAAAAAACGTTTATTTTAACATTTGATAAAAGTTACAAAAACTCTAATAAATGTTACTAAAGACGTATTGTAACATTTTTTATGAATGTCATATAGCTGTCACTAAATTCAGTGTTGCTTAAAGTTTAAGTAACATATCGCCAAAATGTTTGTGCATGTTTTATGTGACATTTAATTGTCAAAAAAATAATTATAAAATGACATTTACAAATATCACAAATATATCATGTCTTGTGAAATTTATCATGGATCGAGCGGTGAATGTTTCATGTGATATTTATAAACCAACAGTTCCTTGTACTACAAGAAGTCAAAATAAATAACATTTACATAAGTCACAATTATTTACTTCTCTAACAAGCGGCCCACTACTATATAACATATACAAATATCACAACAATTAACTTTTACGGAATTTAAAGTAATTTTTATATAACATTTACAATTGTCAAAATAATTTAATTCTGAGACAACTATCCCAATTTAGAAATGAAAACTGAAAATATTTTCCACAACTAAACGGACCCTTAACTTTCCTGATTTTTTAATATACATAATAGGTATTCTGTCAGTTCATTGAAGTCAGGATTATGCCAATATGCCATGAAAATGTAATAGCTCTTACTTAGCAAACACATAACACAAAAAGGTCATTATATATTGAATAAATTCAATAAAATTATACATTGTATCAACCAATTCAACAAGCTGGTAACCATGTTCCCAAACTACATTAGCTATATTGAAAAAGAGTACTAAGAGTACCTAAAACTAAATACAAAGATCTTGAAGTACCAAATGAACCATCAAGAGATGAATGGGAGCTATCCGAATGAATTATGTTATCTTTATGATCGATTATAACTACCTGTGAAACAAAGAACAAGAGTCTTAAGATAGAAGCTTAAAAAATAAACTTAATCAAAGAATTTGTTTAAGAAACAGTAAAGACAAGCAGATTTAGGGGTTTAAATTAACAAAGAACTGGAAATGGAAAACATGAACACAAAGATATAAGCAAAAAGAACAACAAACTCATAACTAAATTTTTTTAGAGAATAGTACCATCATGACAAGTTGTTGGTGCACCATCTCTAACTAAGCCCAAAAGAAGAGGCAAGTATGTAGTCTTCAAGAGCCTGGTAAAGATATGTGAGTGCTGAGCCTCCTGCAGATTAGAATTTCATAAAGCATGTCATAAGCAGCACCTCATTATATTTGTTCAAGAAATTTTGTTCATCATATAGATACCCCGTTATGTAGCACTTTTCCACTAAGTTCTTAGACAAATGATCACAAAGTGATTGAGAAAAAATCAACAAGAATCTTAAAGTAGATATGGACTCAAGGTTGATGTTAGAGCATAGAAGTAGAGCAAGTAAATCTTTACATGGAAGTATGGAACAAGAAGAACAATATCCAATGAAGACAAATCAATTATTCTTGCTGCGCACCAGAAAGGTTTGGTATCACTTCCACTCGCAAGTTGAAGTGGCAACTTTGGAATGTATAGTTGTGTACACTAATCTGATTCTCATTCAGATTTTTTTGAACTACTAGCTTTTCAGTTCTAATAATAAATTTTTCTCAACGAAAAGGGGCAAAGTCACATAAAAAAATTCCATGATGGAATTTACCTGATATGAAGATTAGTATTGTCGAAGGAGAACCGACCGTGCCAATCGAGCTTCTCAATCAGCCACAAAGCTTAACATATGACACTAATAAACAAAAAATGAAAGGGGAAATATTAACTATAAGATAGTGGATCACAAGAAATAACTTGCTTGATAATTCATGAAGAACTTGGCATACTCATTCATGATGATGATTTACATCACATAAGCATCTAGAAGAGCAAGCAGACTAGAAAGAATTGTGTCGTTAAAAAAAAACTAGAAAGAACTCATATGAAATTCATGAAGCAACAAGCAAACACTTACCAATAGTGAAACCGTTTTACTCAATAATTGAAACATCTGGCCTTGTGTTAGCTCTGCGAAGTCCATTGTGCAAGACATACCAAACAATCACCCTATCTCAAGCCAATTCTCAGGCACAAGTACTTGTTCCATTCAGATCACATCTTATGCTAGTATTTCAAAGAATTCACACCATCTTGGAGCCTAAAACATCAAATATTCCATTCTCAGCTGGCTCGGTACAAATACAGAACATGCTAACCAACACTGCTCGTTAGAGGTATTCAAGATGCCTAAATAGATACAAAGCCATCAGAGCAGTGCTATGTAAGTGTTGTTCTAGAAAATATATCTCATGAAAAGACATAACCATTCTCTAAAGCTTCAAACTCCCTCCATCACAAATAATCAGAATAGTGAAAAAAAGAAATTTAAAAACTCAAATATCAAATGTAAGGAAAAATCATAAAAAAATCCATCAGGTAATCCAAAGCTAATGTCTACAAGCAGATGCAAAAATAAGATCTTGAAAAAGCCTACACTTGATTACCATCACAGAGTAAGAAATCCAATGTCAAAGAGTATCAAACCATCAAACAGAGGTGCTAGCAACGAAACTACAACCAAAACATAAAAGAAAGAAAAAAGACATCAATGGTCAGCTTGCCTTCACTTTGGAATCGTGCAAAGGGACAATGTCGGTTGACCGCTAGCGAGCAAGCCTAAAGGCTTTTGAATCGACACCTTTGCTCCCGCAGCATCCTATGTTTGAATTCTTTGTACCAAGCTAGCTGAGAATGGAATATATAGTGAGAGAAACTGTCGGTGACACCTTCCCCATCATCGGCGACGCTGGATAGACCATAGTCAGAGTGCTTGTGTGGGAAAATTGGTTCCAACACATCATGATTTTTCTGCAACCAAAATAAAAAATAACACTATTATATCAAGTCTGAAACAAGTGAGGATATTTTCATCGAAGCAAAATGATCTGGGTATTCGACCTTGCGGCCTGCCCTCGGTCACCAGCACCGTATCACCCAAACCCTAGATTAACTAGAGATCAAAAAATCCAAGTAAGAGGAAGAGACTATGGGATTGGCTAGAAGCAGCGGAGGCGGAGTGCCGATTCGAGGAGCACGGATCATCCTGGTTCTTTCCTTAGTGGAACAAGGAGCGTCAGGCTATGGGAGAGATGATCGGAAGCCTCGCAGTTTTTTCACTCTCACCCCTCTTTCTGATAAAATAAATCTAACATTTCGCTCCATAAATTCCTTTTGACGGAAGTGGAGATTTATGGTGGTATTCATGCAAAATGTCATTTTGAAAATGCCACCTAAACTAATTTTTGTTGTAGTGTATGCATCCCACATCGTACGAATTGACCACTTATAACCTCTTGTTCCAAGTAGAGAAATATGGGTTGTCAATCCCTTATGAGTCGATATCTGCATGTTAGACATTATTTATATATTTTCTATAAGTAAAAGTTAATGAGAGAAACAATAACATGAATCAAATAAAGCAGAAGGTTGGAATATATAATTTACCATCTATAAAATTTATCAAACACCACCCAATACACAATGTTCTTTGTTTGTCCTTTCAGCTGACTATCAACATCATCAATCAAAATGGTAAAACCACTCGGTGTTGTAACACGTGAGGCAACAACATAAAGTTGTCCATGTGTAAACACTGACTCAGGTAAATATAGGTCAATGCGCTTAAACGTTTGTCCCTGACTCATAGCAAAACATACTTTAAGAGGAAATTGCCTCCGAGCTAACAAAAACGGTAACTTAGTGTCCGAGGGAACCATTTCAACACAAGAGATCAAAGAACGTCATCCAGAAAAACTTCCAGCTAATATCTCAGCCTCGATGACTTTGGTGGCCAATTTTGTTACTATCAGACGTGTACCATTGCATAACTCATTCGATGTGTTCAGGTTCCTCATTAAAATAATTGGCACACCAACCTTAAGCGTCAACTGATGATTTGGAAGACCAAAAAAGTTCAACGTATTCAAATATTCTGTTGGGTACAATTCTGTTTGAGCATCCACATTCTCAGATGTTCGAGAAACCCTATCAACACTCAAATATGTCGTGGCCTCACCAGAGATAATTGCAATAATATATGAATTTACTGTATCGACTATCTCATTACGTGGCGAAAAAATTGCACGTTCGCTAAGGTATTCCCGATCTGATAACCGATTGACTAATCCTGGATAAGTACTTTCAGTTATTGAATTAAATGCATTGCCATTAATTAGGATTAAGAATCTATCAGGAATCTTCAACCATGTTGCATCCTCTTCATCGTCTGATACACGTTGTAATGACAACTTCCCCTCACCCATCTGTAATAACCAATCTGTGAACAACGTAGTATCTGGCGAGTCCGAATCACCTAAGCGCATATTCTGCGTTAACAAATGAACATCACAATGTGACCATAGGTATGAAGAGCATACGGTTGCAGAAACAACATCAGCACAGTTTCCATAGTGGACAATTGGTAGGATTTGTCTAAAGTCACCACCAAGGACAATAGTCTTGCCACCAAATACACGAGTTGCAGCATTTGCATCTACTGTACGCATCAAATCATGCAACGATCAATCAAGTGCCTCAAAAGCATGCTGATGTGACATCGGTGCCTCATCCCAGATTATCGGTGATGAATTGCATATAAGATCACCGAGATGTGTGGACGGTTTTACATTCAGATATGAATCTTTATCAAGCTCAATAGGTATCTTCAGACATGAATGTGCAGTTTTCCCACGAGGTAACAGTAAAGCAGCAATACTAGAAGATGCAACCGCAAGTGCAATTTTACCCTATGATCTTATACGAGCTAGTATGGTTCTCCATAAATAAGTTTTCCTTGTACCTCCACTACCGTAAATAAATAAAAAAACTGCCTAATTCACGCTCGACAGAACTAATAATTCGTTCATACACATTGATCTGCCCAGGATTAAGACCATGAAACAATGAAGCGTGCTCAACTTTCAGACCAGCTATGTCGTAGTTTAATTCTTCAAATATGAGTGAATTATCCTCCAACATAAGAGATGTCAAATCAGGGTATGGCATTCCATCAAATTCCTTTAACGAATGTCCCAGCCTATTCATTATCTTTTCCACCTCATATAGTCCATAGTTTGATATCATCATCACTCATATTGAGATCAGACATGTTTCGCATCCTCCGTTGATTAAACAAAACGTCATCACACAATATCTCTTTGTTATCTCTCCACAGAGAAACTGGCTCAGACACGTGACAAAAAAGCAGTATGGTTACAAATAGCTCATGAAGGCTACGAGGCATAGACCATTGAGCTGCCTCGCGTAATGCTTCATGCCATTCTCCATCATCGTCAAGTAAACCCATGGCTAAGCATGCACCACGATATGTGTCATGAGTAAAAACATTAAAAGTACGAATGTCTTCAAATGACATTGGTTCACGCACGACATTGAGCAATAATCGAAGGAAATACTTTTCACAAGATGTGGGATGGACAAATCGGATACGTCCAACACTGCGACATTTGTTACGGTGAGTCCATTTTTTCCCTTGATTATTCCATACAAATTTACTTGGGAACTCAACATATGTCAACGTTCGTGCTGTTGCATCTGTTCGGTTAGCATCTATCCACGCCATAAATTTTGTTACACTGTCCATGTGATTTTGCACAACATCGGTTAGTTCTGTGTTAACGTCGAACACTATACTTTGTTCATTTGGAAAATGAAAGGACAAACGCTCAACCGGAGGATCATGTTTATGGATATAAAATCCACAAATTCTCCAACACGCCTCTGATGCTGATATGTATCGACAATCTAGATATTGTTTGATTTCATCAGTACGATAAGTTCGACTATCAGAATCACGTGGCACACCCGTTGCCTGTCTTTGTATGACAACAGTTGAACGATCAGATCTCTTATCCATATATTTGCATAGATATTTAACGCACATATCTCTGTTGGTATTCTCTACACATATGTGACAGTCATGCTTGATTACTAAATCAACGTTGTGAGGGACAACCCATCCATTGTCCAACTTTTTCCCATTCTTCACAACAGTATGAGTACATGGTCGATGTCTATACAACGGGTATCCATCTTTATCGATTTGGGTTACCATTTGTAGTTTCCGGGGATAACGCTTTGAACATTTACCGTTGGACATACAAGGACATCGCGGGTTTGCATAACCACAAGGACCATGTATCATATGTTTTGATACTACATTGTATGCAACATGATCATTATCTTTATCCGGAAGCTCTGCCGTAATATATCGGTCAACCAAATTTTTATTTCTAAGCTTGTCTTCCGGATTTAAAAATAATGCAATATGGGCGTGCGATAGACCTCGTTTCTGGAATTCAATAGTGATTATCACTGTAACAATTAATACGATCAAATTTAGATTCATAAAAGAAGGTGACGCAATAGTAAACACCACTTTAAATAACATCTGATACATGAAGATTCATCGTACCTCCAATGCAGCGACCGAAATATGATTTCTTTGTGATATCCTGAAGGAGTGAGTATAAATTCATCTCAAATACTCAGGCAACAACATCTGGTCTGTCCTCGGGTGTTTGTCCAGGGATGAATTCCAAAAATTTCAATATCTCGCTCCACTTAGGATTGCAAGTCATTGTGATAAATAAATCAGGATGCCCAAGCCAACGACAAATTGCCATAGCATCTTGAAATGCTTGTGCCATATAACGGGGTCCACCAGTAAAGGATGATGGTAAAATACAAGGTCGGCCAGTGAAAGAAGAGTTACCGTCACCTCGTGCTACTACATCTTGAATTCCATACAACACCTCACACCTAAACTTGTCTTGGTGTGTTCTTAAATATGTAAAGCGGTTCTCCAAAATACAAGAATATGCATAAACAACGTATTGTTGAAACAATCGCCCACCTCTTAGTATAATATAGCAGACTGTCTGTCTTTGTTGCAATTAGAATGCATAAAACTCACGCATTGATACCTTCTTCCGAACTTGAGTTTCCCTTAACCCACTTTGTAATATGTCAGGGTGAAAGACATCAGCACCACTTGGTATTAGAAGAGGGAAATGTAAAGCCATTAATTTGGGATGATGGACATTAATGTGTTTGGCACGATGGTCATGGGTAAAAATAACTATGTCCCTTTTGTTTCCCTCATCTTCATCAAGACCAACAGTTATTGCAGCAATCTCACTGGATGAT
>JBBYHH010696848.1:0-18315 GCA_038382905.1 Daphne laureola
GTTTCATTGATGATTTGAAAATCACTTCTAACAGTCTTCATCAAGCGTTTCAATTCCAATGACAAAAATCAAATGAAGGATCTAAACAAAAGAATAATGAATAGTACCAAGTATAGGTATCCTGAATCATTATCATTATCATACTTCCAACTTAATTAAATCTACATTTGAGTTCCTGAGGTGCTTTATGTCACAACTTCTTAAAGTCGTGTTAGCACTGTGTATTGGAGCAATACCAATGCCAAATGCAAAGCAAACCATGTTGGTTATATATGTTCCAGTAAATAGAAGTTCCTTATCAATCCAATCTCTTATACATAAATTCACATTAACAACAAAAATGAGTAAATATCAGTACTGACAATATGTTACAGACAGCTAACAAGCCAATGAATGTCCAATAATTGAATGTGCGCTTGCCCCCCGGCCCCCCAATCCCTACAGAGCCGGAAAATTACAAAGAACAAACTACACAAAATTTGACATATAGTATAGCAAGAACTTCTTCAATAGCAGAAACAAACCAAAAATAGAAGTGGAGAACTTACAAGATGTCTAATTGACCGAAAAGGAGGCTAAGAATGGCGAGAGAGCAGAGTAGGATGATGAGGACGTTGGCAAGAAGAAATAAAATGCTAGAGTTACGGAAGAAGAGGCCGAGAACGGCTCCAGATCCGAAATCGATAGAGATCTTCAAACCAATCTCAGCCACTCCGCCGTGGTGGTTTCTGCTCTAGTGAATGTCAACTCCATCTCGTTGCGTCCCGTCTCTAGCTCAGTGTTGTCTTCAGCGAAGTGCCACTTTCCAGTGCGAATCTTCTGGAGGCGGAGGAGTTGAGTGAGCATGCTATGAGTTATTTTTTTTTCTTCAGCGAAGAAATATACGCATAGCAGGCAGAGACGTGGGTTCCCTTGCTTTAACTTTTTTTTCCCACTAATATGCCCTTAACTTTTGCATTAATTGTCTTGTGTCTTGCGTGGTGATGTTTATAGGATAAAGTGCACCGTTAGTCCCTTAATTTTATTAAATATTTTATTTGAGTCATATTTTAAGAATTTGCTCTATTAAAGTCCCTTAATTTCATATTTTATCTTATTCAGGTTCTTTACCGTTAAGTCAATGTTAAAACTAACGGAATTTTAGGGAAAATAATTTTTTTAGGTACCTAAACTTTTTTTTTATACTATTTTCACCCTAAACTTAGATATATGAGTTTTTAATAAGGATAAAATGCACCGGTAGTCCTGTAACTTTAATTCATGTAACACTACGATTCTGTTTTAACTTTTTGTACTCATAAAGTCCTTTTTTTGTTTTTAAACTTTTTCACTTTATAGTCTTTTTTCATCTTTTAACCATTAAATTTAACAGATTTATATGGAAAATAATAATTTTAGCAAAAGTTACAGCCCAAATAATTTAAAACTTAACACTTTTACCAACAAGTTTCCATCCATTCTTCCCATCACTCTGCCACCGCCAGATCGTTGTCGCCTCCGCAGGACCGCTGTCGACCAGCGCCGGAATTTTCAAAATGAAAAAAAAAAAATATGTCGGAGCATATATCAGGGCCAAAGGCCACCGAATCCCGGCCTAGGGCCGCCGAAACGCAGCGCGAGGCCGGTGAATCGCTAGCCTAGTCCGAGATTCGACGGCTTTCGGCCCCGTTCTATGCTCCGGTATTTTTTTTTTTTCATTTTGAAACTTCCAGCGGTGCTCGACAGCGGCGGCGGCGGTCCGGTGGCGGTGGCAGAGTGCTGGGAAGAATGGACAGAAACTTTTGGATAAAAGTGTTAAGTTTTAAATTGTTTGGGTGCAAATAATATAAAAGAAAAAATTTAGACACCTAAAAAAATTATTTTCCCTAAAATTCCGTTAGTTTTAACATTGACTTAACGGTAAATGATCTGAATAGGACAAAATATAAAGTTAAGGGACTTTAGTAGGACAAATTCTTAAAACAAGACATAAATAGGACATTTAGCAAAATTAAAGGAGTAACGATGCACTTTATCTCTAATATGTATTTAAACCTTTCCAAATAGAAGAAGAGTCTTATTAGCACTTGATACTCCTCCAATATCCAAATAGAAAGTATGGATCAACTTCATCCACAAGTTATCTTTATACTTTTCAAGTACTTTATTCACAAGCTTGTTTGGTTGCTTGGATTTGCAAATTAAATTAGTTTAATCCTTTCCTATATGGTCATCCTATGTTTCATGTGATCAAGGATGAGACGATATTCATCTCATTTTGCATTTTAATTCTACCAATATGGGATTGCCATGGACGAAGATAGTGGTGTAAAATGAATCGAACTGTTCGTGAGTCAATTCGAGCTCAAATCATATTAAATGAATCAAGATTCACGAACCACGAACCCGAACTCAAGTTAAAATTTTGATTCGATAAGTAAAGCAAACGAGCTCGAGCCTGCTTGCGAACCAATTCGAGCTAGGGATGTTTAACAAACTCGTTCACGAGCCAGTTCAAACTCGAATAGTCAAACCACGTTAAATGAGTTGAATTTCACAAGTCACGAATCAAAAAATAAAGACAATTTTAGAATAATTTATAACTTAATCATTATTTTTTTTTATTTTAATTAATTAAATATTTAATTTTTTTCAAACTCTCGAATTATTGAACCGAGCTCAAACATTAGACGATCCGAACTCAAACCAACTTTCATGAACTCAAACTCGAACTTGAACCAATGATGTTCAGGTTTGACTCAACTCGGCTCGTTTACACGTCTAAACGAAACCAAGAAATTATATTAGTGAGGATAATTATATTAGTGAAGTACGAGAAAATTAAAATTCAGCAAGGGATGACAAAAATAATTACAGTTTTATACTCAACTTTTAGAAGTTTTACGAAATAGCCTTCAAGTTTTTATAATTTCATAAAAGGTTCTCATTCTTTTAGAAATTTTAAAAAATGATTCTCAAAATTTTAAAAATTGTAAAATGACTTTAGAAATTACACATTTTATCCTTGAACCTTTTAAGACATTCCAAAAACTGGCACTATGTGAAAGGTGGCATTTCTATAATCATCCTATCTAATTTTAAGCTAATTCATCTTATCTACAACCCAAGAAAATATAGCTATTGCATCACGCTTAATTCCATCTTATCTCACTTTAATTATACTAATCTGAATCTTTTTTCTTCTAACAGCGAAACTGACCCTAAAATTGTGTGTACCTAAGATTAGGAATGATTGTGAATTATTTAAAGGTTTAAATTATCCATTGAACTTGGAATTGGTATTCATGTAGAGAGTAGAGTTTTGTTTATACTTATTGGTTGGACTATGTTTCAACATTAAAAAAAACTATATAGGAGTATTAAATACTGTAAAACTAACAAAAATAAACAGGACAATTATCTATGTTTAGCTCTCTCAGGCTCGTTCTTTTATCCTTTCTCGTTTGGTCGGTTTTGACTTCTTTCATTGTTTTTTGCTAATCATTAATATAATTGAAACTCCTACAAAAAAAATAGCTGCTTACATTGCATGCAATTGAAAAGCCATTAGAGGTAAAACTGCAAGATACAACATATCACACAACTAATAGCAAGGAATCTTCAATTCCATAATGCAACATATCATTACCTTCTAGAGAAACTTCCACGGGCATCGAGCTTCATAAGGAGCGATGAAGATAAAGATAGATGCACGTCTACACACCAAAGTTAATGATCAAAACACCATTTTAGGTTTAATAACCTTGAAATTCTCTGTACAAGCTCTCCACAACATTATATAGCACATAGAAATTGAGATCAGCGAGGTATTGCTCCTGGTCATGTAAATGTAGAAACGAGTAGCACCACAACAGAAAACAAGGAGACATTCACCAAAATAATCTGACCAGACAATGGTTAAAGCAGTTGCCGTAGTTGTTGGTTTTCTTGCCGCAGTAATTTAACCTCTTCCGTCAACTCCGATAGTTTCTCGAAAACTGGCCTCAAAAGGTCGAACATTCCCATCTGCTTGGTGGTTCCAGTGATCAGTTCAAGAACAAAACCATTCATGCGAAAAGCAAAAACAAAAACAGAAATATGCTTACCTCGATAGTATGGAATCCTCTGAGAACATCGATATGGAGGTTTCTATAGTCTTCATGATTGGACTTTTTGAAAGAATCGATGGTTTCTTCCAAAGTGCGTTGAAAGAGCTGTAGTGTAAAATTGCTTCCCTGCTGAGGATCTAGCTGAGGTGCCTTCTGAGTCTGTAATGTTCCCTGTTATGGGCACAGAAATCAGTGACCATCATAAAACTTTAAAGCAAAAATTAAGATGAAAATATTAATTCGCCTTCACAGTTTACAAATAGCACATAACTATCTTGTGCTTGCTTTTCACAAAGTTAAGACTGAAGCCACCCTTGATGAGAAAAAAGAATTCCCATCAATCCAGAATTCATTATCTGACGATGATGACAAGCTAAAGCAGATGAATTATCTTACATTCACGGCCAGAGGAGCTACATCTGTTGCAGTTGATGCATCAGATCTTGACAAAATGCTATTAAGAAATTCTTCTCTAGTTTCAGCTCCTGTTTTCTTTGTTTTTGGAGAAGACCCCACAAGAGAGATTGCATCACTGGAGGCAGAAGCAGTGCTAATTCGTTCAGCATAGGTTGAAAACCTCCGTGGTGATGCTAAAGGCGCTAGTCGCAATGAGTCAAAGCTGGCTGCACCCATTAAACCTTTTGTACCAAGAGGTGAAGGCATAGAACCGGAGAGATGTTCAGGGAATCCTAATGAAACTTCCTGATTTGAAGAATTATCTTTCATCCGCAAGTTCTCATGACTTGAGTTAGAGGTTGTCAAGGTGCTCGTACTTGGCTGACTCAGTGACGCAGGCAAATCTTGCATCCCAGAAAACATTGAATCTGATGTCAAACTGCTGCCAGAAGCCTGCAACCCGAAACGCGAAGGTAGCATTCGAAGCTGGTTATATTTGTCAGATAACTTCTCACCACCCCAAGCCTCTGGAGGAGTAATAGATGTGTCTTCACTCTTGGAAGATGCAGTAGGAGTGGAACCCAATGCAGCAAGAGATCTACCATCATCCTGCTTAGATGGTGTCACAGGAAACATGAACTTTCTGGAAAGCAATTCTCCAGCTAACAAACTTTCAGCAAAATATAATTACCACGAAAAGATAAAAAAAAATATTGCCAGGTTCGTCACTAGCGTGTCATAAATTTATCAGGATTAGAAGTTTGGCCATGTCAGAGGGAAAAAGTTGTCCACATGTCATGTAAGGCAAACTTAATGAAAGTGAAGTACTGGACTAATATATAAATGTAGAGTAAATAATGCTGCGATTTGTTATTTATTTGAAACATGAGATAAGTATGCGCTGACCTGTCTAGAAATTGAGCTCGATTTCCAATCAAATGCCGGATGATCATTACTTTCGTCTTCAGAGAAAGGGAATCTCTTATTTGTCAAGGGAAACAACAATGATGAAGGCTTCTTATCAAAGAGTAGACCATCTTTCTTCGATCCCTCAAAATCATCCCAGAGCTTAGTCAGTGAGGGAGTAATAGGCTGAACCTCAACAAGAGGAGAAAAAACCTCCATATCATCCTTGAAATTCTTAGTAGAACGAGGAGCATTGAGTCTTGCTAGTTTCCCACTGGGCCATAGATGGCTGCGCTGTGGTGTTTCTTCTGCAAAAGATGAATCAAATGCACTTGACAGGGTGCTACCTGTTTCAAGAGTAGGTATCTCTGAAGAAGGCCCTGACAACCCAGCAATACGAGAACCAGATACTGATGCAGACAATGAGAGGCTTGATGCCATTGAGGGAAGTGGATCGGGCATAAGAATTGAGTCTTCAGCAGCACCCCCAAGAAGAGCAGTCTCCGGAGTACAGGTATCCTCATTTACAGCAATTGGTTTCAACCTTTGCCAGCATAAACTTGTAACTGCCTAATAAATGCAGATAAATATTAGCATTGAAGGAAACGACAGAGTATATCTTTTAAAATCTCCGGCTGATAACCGTTATAGCGACATAGCTAATCGTGCTTTTCTTTTAAGAATCTCTTGCAAGCCAATTCAAATTTCCCAACCACTGATTAGGAAAAGAAGTCATGAGTGAATTATTCAGTATTCTTCTTCAGAATAGTGTATTATTAAAGAAAGCACACCTCTGAAGTGCTGTAGGCACGCAGGACAGTAAATGGCTGCAATTTTCCACGAATATCATAGAACACCACTCTCCCATTACTAGTTCCAGCTGCCAATGTCCAGCCATCATCCTTGAATGCCAATGAAGAGAATGGGGCCTCATAGGGAGCAAAAGAAGAGGGTCTTCTAGACCCTGTATCAAAGGTATAAACTTTCTTGTCCAGTCCAACACTGGCTAAGATCTGCCATGAGGAGATTTAATAAAAGCATTACAATTATGAAAAGTTTTATGAGATACTGCAAACCCTGAGAAGAACAGATGAGACCTTGTCATTCGAAGGCGAGAAGCCAACACCAGCTGCGGGAGCAGAATGCTGCTTCAACCAAGAAGCCTGAAAGCAAACGCAAGATATCCTTTAGCTCAACATTGTTTACAAGATGAACAAAATCAAATGATACAAAAAGCAAGGGTGGGTATTGACAAAAAGGTAAAGAAGAAAACAAAAATGATTTCCATCAGCTTACTTACGGAAGAGAAATTAGAAAACAAACAGAGAAATGCTCGTATAGAAAAGATTCTCATCCAGTCATCCCCCAGCCCACTAAGTGCAAAGTTAAGTTTGGGAGTCCAGAGCAATAAAGTTCCTAAGACATGTCTCAATTGCAGGAAGAGAAAACCAAAAGCATATGTAAGCATTTCTGTCTCATAGCTTCAGTATCCCATTCAAACAAGATAGAGATTGAAACAACAGTCAAAACATGCACAGGCTAGAAGTCCAAAGTTTATATTTGCGAAAAAATCTCCAATTCAAATCTGCTCCAAAAATTTCTGCAGATTTAATACCCCCACACCACCACTATATATGACTAATACAGACAGCACCACTCCATGTCTGTCTTTTTTATCTTCCTTATATAAGTTTCTAATATTGCCTCAATATTTGGTGTTTTCTTTCATTTTCAAAGAAGGGGGTGGTAGAGAGCACCTTTGGTGTTCGACCTGTTGTATCCCACAAGTGCACAGTACCATCATCTCCTGCAGTCACCAAAAGGTGCCGGCTATTCCTTGAATAATCAAGAACCCTGAGCACCTGATCTTGAAATTCATCAAAGGAAGATTTAGTTGAAACCCAAGAATGAACCACAGCCATCCATCGTATCAATGTGACCCTTAGATGCAAGAAACTAAACAACCTGTTCATTGGGATCCTTCAAATCAGCTGCCTTAGCTCCAGAAGCAAGGTTGTGAACAATGAGATCACCATTCAGACCAATGGATGCCAAATGTTCATCTTTGCAATTGTACATAGCACCAGCTATAGTACTGTTATGACCCCTCAACCATTTGATGCAACGCTTCCTCTGCAAGTCCCATATCCTAACTACTTTACCGCTTCCACCTGAACATATGTATCTGGAACCCTTGTTGCTAAAACTAATAGCCGAAATAGATTCCTGTGCTTTTCAAGAAAACAGAAAGAGAGGATTGATAAGTCCCAATCTCTACTTCTTGCTTGAAATGATACTCGGGCAGATGTAAAGAAGTCAACATGATAATGTGTGTGTGTGCATTTATTGGAGCGAGAGATGACAATATCCGAGCACAGTTTGTCCATTCTGTTTAAGGCTTGAAAGAATGGAAGTCGATTAACTAAAATTTTATCCATTGACATAAAAGTAAATTACCTCAAAGCTGTCTAAACTATCAGTTCCTGAAATGGGAACTGTTCCCATACTCTGTCCATTTTTCCTCCAAAGCGTAATTCTCTTATCATCTCCAGCACTTGCCACCACCAAATCTACATCACAAATCAGGATAAAATACACTGAGGTTTACAAATCGAAGCCATTACAGGCACAGTTTGATTTATAAATGCATTTTTATTTTATTCTTTTGCAGACTGAGGTTTTGCTTAAATATGACAACTGAAGCAGTTATCTAGTTGCCTCCTCTTCTCAATGTTGGACACCGTTGAAACATCTCTTATTTCTTTCTCTCAACAGCAAGGAAATACACATAAACACTTTGGTTTGAGTACAAACATACTCTGATAATTAACTAGCGAGCACCTTCAACACAAGAATAATTGAATGTACCTGATTACTACCATGATATAAATTGGGGGCAGAAAAAGTCAGATTTGTCTGTACTTCCATACGGGCTAAGGGTATCCTCACAGAACAAATATGGATAAAAATGAGTCTAAAAACGATATACCAAACGAATTTTACGTCCTCCCTAAACCCTAAATCTTCATCAGCCACAACGAGAAACGACCATCGGAAAGGACAAATTAGTCAGTAGTAGTAGTAGTAGTAGATAAATAAGCGAATGCTTATGATCAGTGAATGACATACTAGTGTGATTCCATTTAAGCGCGCTGACAGCGAATCCAGGCGAAGGCGTGTAGGACAAGACGCACGGATCCTTGGGCTCCAGCTTTATGTCGAAGAGCTTGACAGTGTCACCGCCGCTGGCGGCGAGCAGACAAACCGACGGATCCGGCGGGCTCATGAATGCGCCAACAGAATTCGGGTGGAGTTTGTGATTGGAAATGAATGGCGATGGAATTTGACTCAGTTGGCGGATAATTGAAGAATCCGTGGAAGGTGTACCAAATCCACCCGAATTCTGTAAACCCTACGACAATCAAAAATTCAAAATTCAAATCCGGCCGGAGCCGCCGCTCTTGCGATTGTGCGCCTTTATAATATCACCGGATTTTATGATCACCAGATTTCTATCTTTTGGGAAAATGTAACCAGACCCCGATGAGATTTACCATAAATGCATTCATCTCCCTTGGTTTTCATAAATATGCGCCTAACCCCCTTAGTTTTGGCGCCACATTTTTGCATGTTAAAGTATGAAATTTTTCAATATCTCATACTATAAAACTGTATAATATCACAAAGGTTTTCTTTTTTTTTTGGGTACAATAATATCACAAAGGTGAACTAAGATGTTCACTCTTTTACATTTGAATCAATTTTCCAAGATAGATTCCTAATATTCTAAAATCATAAATTATAAAATAACCAGAATGAAAAGTTATAGGGGCTAGTCATTTGTAAAGAAATGAATTTATGGTGGATTTAGATCATTTTTATTTATGTTATTTTTGGATATTTTAGATATTTAAATAGCGAGTAAATTGTGACCAGTAGCCATTAAACTATTTAAAATATTACTTAGTTATCTTAAGGCTCCAGTTGCAAAAAAATCACTTAATTAGGTTGAAAAGTGTAAGATAAATTCCTAATATTGTAGAATCATAAATTATAAAATAACCAGAATGAAAAGTTATAGGGGCTAGTCATTTGTAAATAAATGAATTTATGGTAGATTTAGATCATTTTTATTTATGTTATTTTTGGATAGTTTATATATTTAAATAGCGAGTAAATTGTGGCCAGTAGCCGTTAAACTATTTAAAATATTACTTAGTTATCTTAAGACTCCGGTTGCAAAAAATCAACTTAATTATATTGAAAAGTGCAAATTGTCCACTCTTCTTTTCATCAGCCTGTTTTAACCACTCATGTTTATTCCGTTAATGCAAATTTTAGACTCAAACGTTAAGTCGTCCAACTCGACACCATACGTGATGTGAGACCCACTTTTGCTAACGTGAAGTTGATGTGACACCTATTTTTGTTGATGTGGAGCGAATGTGCAAAAGACATTTATGGTATTTAAAGTAGCTTTTTTAAATATATTTATTCTGTTTTTTTCTTTTTAGTATTTATTTTTGTTCAAATTTGAGTTAAATATTAAATTTTGAAACAGTAAAATCAAACATAATATTTTTTAACGAACAGATGGAGTACTTCATTTAACATTAAAGCAAATAAGTAACATTTAAATAGTTAAACAATATAAATCTGATATGGGAAATACTAGCAACATTATTTTGGAGAGTCACTTGGATACTCTCTTATTAAATTTTTGTCATATGTTCTTTTTTATGGGTCATGATAGACTAGTTTTATTTTTAAATACTCTATTGACCCACAAAAGTGAACACATGGGAGAGTCATTACCTATTTAAGTTCATAAGGGAAAAAAAGTAATTTTACAACTAAAGTTTACGAAATTTCACTAAAGTTTACTTTAAAGCGAAAATGTTAAAGGGATAAATTTGGCACTATACATTAAGATACCCCAATTAGCGTTCATATGACGTGTCACGAGATGATTAGATGGACATTGACCGTACATTTTGTAGAGTTGAATTGTTAGTTTTATTAATTTTAAGTGAAATTACAAATTTAACCTTACATCTCATAAAAAAAAATACAGTTAATATCCACGTAATCATCATGTGACATATCATATGAGCGCCAACTAGGATAACTTAACTTAAGGTCTAGTAACAAATTTATCCCTTTAATAAAATATTAGTGATATTTTCACTTAAAAATAAATTTCAATGATATTTAGAGATTTCGTAGAATTCATAATATGCATCTCCAAAAACAATTACTCCAATATTCATCACGGTGTAAGGAAATTTACTTCAATAGCATATTGGGACTTTCAATTTAGAGCAGATACAAATGCTATGATATCAGAATATGATATAATATTGAATATCAAGATTGCTACATCAAATGCAGGGTGATGTTTCACTATGTCACAGAAACAACAAAATTCCCTGAGGAAAGCATGTTACACTTCATTCAGATTAAATACCTTCAGTAAAAGAAATATATTTTGATTCAAAGAAATTGATCTTTGTGGTAGGGGATCAAAAGAAAATCATAGTCCCCTGGAACATGGTGTAGTGATTGGATTGTCACTCGGACAACATAGATGTTACGAGTTTGAATCACCTTGGGAACGAACAAAAAGGATCAGGTTTTGACTAAATACCATGTATGAATCTGTGTTCACAGTTCGAGAGACAGGTCAGTGCATTACCCAATCAAACAACCGGAACCTCCGTCCAGGGACAGCTCTAGAAATAGGGTGGGCGGGACAGCTCTAGAAATAGGGTGGGCGGCTAGGGTATCCCCAGGTTAAACTGGGTCAAAAAAAGAAAAGAAAGAAAGAATAAGAAAATCATAATATTTCTGCAGATGCAGGAGGAGCAATCTTCATCTCTCATTTCCTGATCAATCTCAACACATCACCCACAAGATGTAATGAGCCTGTAACCAGGACCTGATCAAACATAAAATCAAATATGAATGTAACATGAGATTGAATGCCAAATTCTGAGTTTTTGAGAAGCAAAACATTACCTGTAATCTGAAATTATGATTGTTCTGGACACTGTCCCTCAGCCATTTAATTGCCATTGGAAGGGAAGAAAACACTGCACTGTTCTCACAACTTCTCACAATTCCATCTTTGGCTTCTTCACTAACTACATCACTATTACCTGCTTCCTCCCCTACAAAACAAATGGAACAGAACATGATATCTTGTCAAAGACATCGATCATCAACACATATTCTACCGAAGACTGAAGCAGCGACTGAATATTGTTCGGTACCTTTGTTTTCCTGTACGAGGTTTTCCCACGCTTTTTGAAGAGTAAACTGCCATGATAAACCGACTTGATTATCAGACGGCAGAGCATGTGTTCCAACCTTATTATAGACCGAAGTGTTTGGAACGAAGACTGCCTTCTTGAACTGCACACCTGCAATTTATATAAAGATGTTAGGAGTATTACTTTTCGAGCTGTGACTGTATAATGTTTCTTTAACGAAACCGTGCATAAACACGAATGTTGGTTTCAGAAGACCTGCAACTATAAAAGATGATGCTGTCCAAGTACTTTACCTTGACTAGCACAAGTTTTCATAAGTAGGGGTAGAAGCAACTGCGGATCTCGGACGGACAAACAGTTGAACAAAAGGATCTGCAATGAATTCAGCAAAATCGATAAGCCATGGACGAACTCTGGACTCGAAGAGGCAACGGAAGGAACATCTTCCATCCCTACCTGAGCAGTTATCGTTTTCGAATTTTCACAGATTCGAGGCTGTTCATTTGCTGATCCTGAATCACCAGGTGCATGAAAATCCTGTAACTCGCTTTCATTTCCTACGGCGTGTGAGAACCACTTTGCGCAGACTTCCATGCTTTCGGGACTGTGAGCCCCGTCTAGATAAAACAGTAGATCCCCGGATCGTTTGATGTCTGTAAAGTGATCACGAATGATCTGAGCTCTTCCTTGCAAACAGGCTGTTGTAAGGCCTTTTACGAACTGGTCTGGCAGTGAATTCTTCCGAAGCAGTCAAACAAGTCTAGGAAATGAGCGGGGGCGCAAAAATGAAGAGACTAAATTTAACAAAAACAACGAAAGACCCCTACAGCCACTTACTTCATGTTTCGATAAAGTAGAGTTAAGATGACCAGTTCCCTGGAGCCAACTATAGCTTAATGCAACAGCTAGACCAGCATTAACATATTGGTGTTCTCCATCGAGCCCAAGTTTTTGGTTAGCGAGCAAGCTCGCAGCCAGTGGCTCGGAAACTTGTAGAGATACCTGTTATCAACATAGCCTTTTTTCAGTTCACATATTAGAACCTTCGTCAGCTAATAGCAAGCCGATGCACAAGCAACTGGCACATGATTTGTATAGCTGGTTTAGATTGAAAAAGTTTGAGGACGTTTCTAAATTATCTTTGAATTCCGGTGGGAACTTAAGAACTTACATCCAACTTAGCTGCTTGCTCCTTAAGTGCAGACATTGCTTCATCAGGTTGAGGCACAGTAAATGCTGGAACCCCATGCTGCCAAACAAATGAATAACAATATAAGGGGGAGATAGGCAATTAAAAGTGACCTTACTCGAGCCGGATTTGATGTCTGAAAGAAAGAAAGAAACACCTTAAATATACCAGCTTTCTCCCCTGCAATTTCTCTTAGTGTATTTCCTGAAAAGAAGAAACCAACAAAATCGGATAACTAAAGATTTTGGTTGAAAGAAGTAGACAAATATGCGACTATGTGCATGTCTGTATCGTGTTTTAAGAAGACAAGATTGTTATTTTACTATTAACAGGATCTAAACTAGGAACAAATAAGCTGGTAATACCAATTCGAGATACAGTTGCGGGAGCCTTTATAGGAGCAAAATAAAAAGAAGATAAAACCACATCCCATAAATACAAAAGGCAACTTTCATCACAAAAAATTTCAAGATAAAAACATGCCATTTCCCTTCAACATTTCCCAACTAATAGCCTGTGAAAATAGATTATCATAAACCACTCCTCCATATATGCCATAGCATTTTTCATAAAGACGGTCTAATCAACTGAAAATCCAAATATCATGAATACTGTTCCCAGGGAACCTTCAAACTCTTACCTTCCTAACCAGAACTTACTTCAACAAAAATCTACCTGCTTTCATGGCAAGATTTTTTTTTTTTGGATCATAGCACATGTGCTGTGGAGGTCTTTTTCTTGTTCCTATTTTCTTTTTTTTACAAAGAAAGTTCTTTTTCTTTCCTTTTATCCACATTTAGCTATAGAAAACTCAAAAACAGATAAGCTTGAACATTAATAGGCAGGTAGAATTAAGAATATTGCAATGGAATTTCAGAAACTAGAGAGTTTGAAAGTTCAGGGTGAACAAAGGATGTTTGATATTCGGAAACTTTTGTTCTTCGAGAAGGGGTAGTTCGGGGCATTTTTGGGTTTGCAAAAAGGGACTTATTTTTATTTGTATCGGGTTTTCGTTCTAACATTTCGTTGGACCTAATGTACTTTTCATTTTATTAATAAAATTATCGCCGTTAAAAAAAAACAGAGGCAGGTAGAAAAGTACCTCTCTCTCTCTCTCTCTCTCTCACACACACACACACACAACTGCGAATCAACTGACATAGTTTAATTTAACTTACAACCGAGAGACTGATGGTATTTGGTTTAATTCCATATGTTTTTTGGTAAATGAAATAAAAATGCAATTTACCAACTACCTATAAAGCATAGAGATATGGCACTAACCAAGAATCTCCATATGATCATATCCAAGAGAAGCTATACCACAGACAATAGGTTTTTGCACCTAAACATAAGTAGGTAAAGCTGTATGAGAGGTAAGATTGAGCAAAAATTGCATTGTAGCGTTATGTAACACATTTAACCTAGAACACTGCACAGAGAACAAAATCAGTTATACCACATTTGTTGCATCAAATTTCCCACCTAAGCCAACCTCCAAGATGGCAACATCAACCTGAGGTGAAAATAAACTAGAATATGTCGGATCATTAAAAGAAATTTGCGTGATGTCGAAAGTAAATAAAAATGGCAAGCAAAATGCAGAGATGTAGAAATTCCTTGCCTGTTCTGCAGAGAAAATCTTAAAGGCAAGTAACGCAAGGAATCGGAAGTAATTAGGCATTGGTAGATCATCATTGATGTTCTCCTGCACAAAAGCAGAGTGTCATTAAAGTACCCATCCTCCAAAACATTACAAATTATTAGTTCATCACCTCAAACAATTTCTCAAAATCTTAAAATTAAAACTTTCCCTCCAACTTCGTCTCTCTACTTTGTCAAGATATTTTTCCGTCCGCTTTTTGAAAACTCACTATTTCTCCAACTTCTTACAAAAAGACCACAAACAGATCTTATCTGAACTTGAAACACAACTATAAAGATCATTTTTTTCTCACTAACTAGTAAAAGGTTCGTATAAATCTGGATTCTATACTACCGGAAAATAAAAGAAAAGAAAATCATTTCAACCTGCATTTCTTTACATTTGTCTCCAGTACTACCCATAATAAGAAGAAGAAAAAATCAAGAAAGGAAAATGCCCGAACATCTATAGCTGGACTTGAAAAAACAAGAAACCAATGGATTTTTAACGGGAAATTTTAGCATTATTAGTATCCAATAGCAAGTTAAATACAGGAGCAATTACTGAACCAATAGAAACTTATGATAATTAATATTATAATACGTACTGAGTATTTATAACTCATTTGCCACAGCTACAAATTTATCCTTACAATTGATACCAGAACAAGTGGCTCCCAGAAACAAACAAGCCACATGAAATTTATGAACAAACTGCCTATAGAGCTCCATTGTTTAATTTACAGTCATAGAAAAAGGAGAAAAGCTTGGCACAAATATGGTAGGTCTATTAATGCAAGCATACCTTAAGCCGGTGATAACACCACCAGAAATATGCTAAAAATTTCTTCTCAGATATGTCCACGCTGCATCACCAAGCAACAATGAAATTATTATTATTATTATTATTATTATTATTATTAGTATTATTTTTAAGAAAAATAGGAGTATAAAGAGAAGGCTCGTTGATGTGAAAACTCCAAACTTTCAAAATGGAAACGATAAAAAATAGGGTTTATTTGATGCACTATGCTACTGTCTTACAAATATTAGTAAAAATCACATAACCAGGTTTTAAGATACCCAGGGATTCCTTGAAAGCATAAAATATAATTTCTTAAAAATTCTCACTAGACACTGGTGGCAAGATATGTTGTTTCACCAGCAAGCACTAATTAAATAGGCAAGATGTATATCAGTGGTTAATTGGTCACCTGATTTCGGGTTTGTTCAGAAAAAACTAACAATTGAAATTGTTAACAGCACTAGCAGATTGATACTTAGTAACCTGAGAATAAAAACTCACCCATCCAAACGAAATCGTTCTCGGACATCAATAAGATGCGGAGATGTAAAAAGTCCTGTGCGGAAGCCACAGCTACGTAGTATAGATTCTGTGAATGCGCATGTAGATCCCTTTTCACATTTCAAGGGAACAGAAATCAAGAACAAGTCATTTCTGAGTAAGTTAAAAAACAAAATTTGCTATCGCAAGTTTCTCCCAGTATCAACTTTAACAAGATGACAACAAAAGCACTTATAAATGAATAAAGGTGACAACACTAATTTAACCACAGCAAAAAAATAAAATAAAAGTGGTTTTTAAATGTTTTGGTCTTTCATTTGTGACATACAAGAGGTCTCATGTTCAACACCTATATAAATCACATAAAACAGGTAAACGAACAAAACAGAACAGCATTTTAAATAATGTAAAAGCAAAACTTGATACTTTAATCAATCATGCAAGAGAACATTATGTGTTCATAATCCACATCATGGAATCTCACTTCGAAAAGTCATGTCATATTGCTCTTGTGATGTTCTAATTATCCTTTTCTTTTCTTTTTTTCCTATTTCTTTTACTTTAGTTAAAGTTCTTTGTTAGAAGCATGGATATTCTTGCACTTTCCTCAGCTTCTTCCAACATCTTACTTAGGACAAACACTGGTAGACAGTAAGTAACACCTGATCTCTATCAATCATAGATCACTGATCCTTTCTAAAAAGAGCAACTAACAACCCTACCAGGTCTTCTAAGACAGTATATTGACACAAGTTAAAAAATATGAACATGACAAAAGTAGACTAATTCAAATTACTCAAAAAAAATTGGTTTTACTGAATTAACTATGTGCATGTAAACCATTTACCTTTCCTTTGGTGCCAGCGACATGGATGACCTTCATCTGTGAAATCACCTCTTCCAAATCCAGAATCTAATGGCCAGAGACCATGAAACTATCTATCAGCTAACTTATCAGGCTCATGATGTAAACCTTTGAACAGTTATAGTTTACCTTAATGTAATCAAAAAGGAAATCAAAACGATCCCCTTGATTGCTCTTATCAGCCCGAGACCTTTTCGTGATTAAGGATGATAGAGTGTCCAAAGTCTCCTCATACGAACTCATTATCTGAGCTCCCCCCTCTTCCCAGAAAAAAAGAAACAAATGAAACAACTCCATGATTACCCCAGAAAAAGCAACAACCTGAAATGAAAGTTCTCACCTTTTTCCATTTGGGTAATTCGTATAACAGTTGCTTGGCCACCAGACGGTGAGGCAAACTTAATGGGTTTGGTTTTCGAGGTTAGGAACAGAAGGGGGTGATGAAAATGAACGGAGAGAAGTTCCAGCTTTCCCTCCTATTCAAAACAACCCAGCAACTTCAGTTGTTGCTCTCAGTGACTTGCAAAGTTGGATTCTTTTTCTATTGAGGGACCAACCAGAGGTTGTTGCCGCACTTGCGGCTAGAATGAAAGCGACCACCTTTTTTTTTTTGCATATAGTAGGTTTTTGGAGGTGATTGACGTAACTCATGACTTAATAAGTTGTCATTTTTTTTGGTCATTTGGTCATTTGTGTGTACTTGTACAAAGAGGCATGTGCCGTTATAATGGAAGAAAGATACTAAAACCAATTCATGAGATGTAAAGGTTGTATAACGAATCTTGTCACAATATGTCTGGGTGGTGTAGTCGGTTATCACGCTAGTCTCACACACTAGAGGCCCCCGGTTCGAACCCGGGCTCAGACATTTTTTAATATTTTTCTTTTAATGCTCTCTTCGTTTCACGAGGATTATACATTTTTTTTACTGTTTTCATATTAAATGATTCATATATTTTTTATAATTTTTAATCTAAATTTTTTAAATATATTTTTTTTTCTTGTTTTAAAAAAAAAACAATTTTCTTGGAATGGAGAAACTCTTCTTTTGTTTGCATTAAATAAAATTTAAGGCGGAAAAATAGGATAATAAATTACCTATTTCGTTAGTAAAATTGATTTTTTTTTTTTTTGAATTGTTTAATTAAAATAATATGTTTCCTAAAAAAAGAATCTTTTTACAATAATTTTATTTTATTACCTTTATTTTTTATTCTTACTCAAAAAAATTACTTTTATGTGATATATTTATTTTATAATATTATCTTTTAATTTAGTATATTTTTTAATTTTTATATCCAGTTAAATGTATACAGTATTTGGGTAAGTTTAATGTGTTCGAGTTTATTCATAGCCTGACACGAGCATCCTTTAAAGCTAGTGGTAATGGCGGCTCATATTCGCGGGCCCGAAGCACGTGCCATTGCCACCAAACATTTAGGCCTAAATACGTTGTTAGTCCCTCTACTTTATCAACTCATGCAAGTTAGTACTTTAAGTTTGAAACATCATAATTTTGTCCTTTAACTTCTAAAAATAATGTAAGTTAGTCCCTTAACTTTAACTTCATCACACTTGATCCTCTAACTTTGCAAAATAAAATGGATTAGTCCATTCTCTAATCTTCACTCTTTCTACAAAATCTTCAC
>JBBYHH010696959.1:0-18310 GCA_038382905.1 Daphne laureola
GGAACAAAACAAAGAACAGAGTAATCGATCAAATACAGAAGAGGTGAAGAGTGAATGACGAACCAGGAACTGATCAATGAGGAAATCGGTCGATGATCAAGAACAAAACGATCCAGAAACTGAAATCGAGCTGAAGCAACCGAAGTTCGACGAAGGAGAGAGAGGCGCGCCGTCCGGAAACGAGAACGAAAAATGAACGATGAGCCAGATATAGAGAATCGATCAACGACGAAATCGGTCGATGATCAACGATCCAGAAGTGAAATCGAGCTGGAGGAACCAGACTTTGACGAATGAGAGAGGCGCGCCGTCCGAGGAAACGAGATGAAAACTCAAAACTAACGAAAAACTGAAAGAAACATCGCTTATATAGAAGGGTAAACTAGTCTTTCAACAGAGACGGTGAAAAATCACCTAGGTGATGAATAGAACCAGCCCTCATGTATTGGAGAGAAAATGCGCGAGAGGCGCAAGGCTGCACGCAACACAGGTGTAGTTGAGGGCACGACCGACAAGTCAGTGCAGTATGCAGCAAGTTAGGAGTCCTTTTGTGTTAAGTAGGTGATTAACTACGAGCATAGCACTTGTTAATTAATATGAGTTGTAAATCATACAGGAGCACTATTACTCGAGCAAATAATGAAGCTTTTGTTAAGTAGGTGATTAATTAACTACAATATATTATGACAAGAAGAAAGTAGAGTTGATTACAAGAAAAAGCAGACATGATAGAAAGTGAAAGCAAATTATAGATCCATATATAATTTGAATCTAAATGTTACAGTAAGCATTACACACAACCCAAACAAAAACATCAAGTCCTTAATTATACATCATGATTACCAGATTAGGGATGAAGCGGGTAAATTTCCTCGCTTTGATAGGCTTTTCCTAATGAACCCTCACTAAGCTGAGGAAATTCATCAACTTCACCACCGGAGGTAATCCCTTTTATCTCCCGCATTTCTAGGAGAACTCTCAAACTAGTCCCTAAACTTTATTTTCGGCCAATCGTTCAACAAGTGCTCCGCGGCAAACTGCTCCCTCTACGCCTTTTCCTTAATAAGCTCGAGAGCGCTTTGCAACTGTGCACAAGCCTGAAACTACATGACTTATATATCCAAACAAAACCAGTCAAAACCAAATAGTTAATCATAATTAAGAGTTAAAACCCTGCTTGATGGAGAGAAGGATGAGGTGAATGGCCTGTCCCAAAAGACCTAACGTGGTCCTTAAGCGAGCGCTTGTGCTTGAAATCAGAGCCACAAGTGCAGTACCAAAGCTTGCCACAGTTCTTCTCATGGGTCCTCCAATCCCCCTTGACGGCAAAAGACTTGGAACATTTCCTACACATGAAGGGCTTAACCCCATGCTTCCTCTTGAAGTGGGTTTGAAGGGTCCTGAAGTCCTTGAGCGGCTTGGCTCGTGGGTGGTTTATGTTGTTCTTGCACCCTTGTGCACAACAGTAGCAGGGTAGGCGCAACATTGCGCCTGGTTGTGTGCCTTTCAGTGACTCTGGTCCTTTTCTGTACTCAGATCCATGTCCCCACATATGCATCTGTAACATATCAAATACCTACATTAGATGCATTTTCTAGCATGTACTATAATTCAAATTGTGAGTTAATGGATTATATATACACATACATACACATATATACTTCATTATTCTCGAAAAATCTAAAACGATCTATTTTAGGTTATCCCATAAAAACAACTGTGAAGGTTTTTTTCCTGAATTTTTTACACTATTGTTAAGCTTATTACTCTCAATTTCTCTTTTCCATTAAAAATATAAGTTTTCTCTTACCTTTTTACCCTTAAATCTTTGAAACTTTTTAATTCATATATACATATATAAAAGTTATGGTCATTGTGAGACGGCATTTAGCTATTGTGGAGCTATTCTAATGTGTCTTGGTTGAGATTGTAGACGTATATTACTTCATTATAACACGTAGTGTTGTTGTCAAACCCTTTGGTGACTTTGTCGGAGATTTTCTGCTTTAGTTATTGGAGTGTCCACTCTGATTTGCATATGACTTTCCGTAATTATGTCTATTGCACTTCTTTTTCGATGAGTTTTTCTTTTTATTGGGAGGCTGTTTTAGATTTTTTTTTTTTTTTTTCTTCTAGGCATTATGTCCTAGTAACTATTGTCTATATTGACTTGTATTATTTTCTTTGAAAGTAATAGTGAGTTGTTGTGCTTAAAAAACTATTATTCACTAGGTTTTCTCAAATTTTCTTTTATATTTTAAGGTAAAATTGTTAAAGAATGCAGATTCGACAATTGTTTTAATCTTTATGTTCAGTCAAAAGGAACAGTTTCTTTTTAATTAAATGTTCTAACATGATATCAAAATCAAAGTTCTGAAATCAAATTACAATATATGGAAGGGTTTATTTTCCTATTAGTTTCATTAATCCCTTTAATTCTCCAGACATCCCTAGTGATAAAACCCCTTTTCGTTAAAAAGTGAATCAATAAAAGAGCAAAGTCAAAAGAAATGGGGTCGCATTAGTCGTTTCCCTGCCCTCCTAACCAGTAAATTATGGAGTAGTACAAAAACCTTGCACAACTAAGTAACAAAATAAAGTTATCATCATCATTATGATACTTTTAGTTTGTGCCCACTTTAATTAAAAGCACTTTATGGTGGACTAAATTATCAAAATACACTTCATAAAAAAAATGCAAAATACAAATTTTAAAATTATGATGTGCGATTAACATTTTAATTGCATATGTGTATGGTTAAAGAATATTATGTTGACATTGTTTATTAAAAAAAAAAAAAGAATTATGTTGACATTGTATATCTTGTTGCTTCGTTGAATTTTTCTAATTACCTTTTATTTTTCTTGTTCTTTTTCACCTAATTTTATATGACGGATGTAAACGAATTTTTTATCTTGATCCGTTTGGGAACAACTATTTTAGTTAATTTTACCATTTTAGATAAATTTTAAACGATTATAATTAATTAAACACTACTACTGATAAATAACTTTCTCAAAATGTAGTTTATTGAAAAAACTGTGATCAAACAAGGCCCTTGTAGTGAGTAGGGATATTTATGTTCAAAGCCAAAACTTACCCAAGTAGGTAAAAATGTTGTAGTGATACTAGAACTAGCATGTTTGTTCACTCATTTTAAGTTCTGTGTGCTTAGATCCATATTCATTGGCAGAAGATTCAATTTTGCCACTCATGTATGTTTATCTAATAGCTCGATTTTGTCACTCAATAAATTTTGAACACTTATTTATCACCAACATTTTATTATGGGAGGGCGTTTGCCACTTATCTTTGTTTTGTGTTTAAAACAACCACTTCTAACTGTAAAGGAGGGAATATGCTAGAATACAACAGACATGTCAAGTTTTTGTCCAGTTGTATTGTTTTAGTCGGACACATCAGGAGTACTAGTGTCATTTGGTGAGATAATTTCGGGTAGAAATAAGGTTTTAGGGTCTGAGTTATTTATTTGGGGATTTGGGTTCTGATGAAGAAGGATAGGCCAATTGAGTAGTTCTTAGGTTAGGGTTAATCGAATTTCTGATCTTTCTCTCTTTGATGCATTAAATGGTGCAGTAAATGGCTCATTAAATGTTTAATGCGGTCTAATTAACCGCATTAAAACATTTATTTTAGGGTTTCACCTCCTCCTCATTTTTTACCTGTCGTACATATTTCAAATTTTTCATCTTCTTTCTAATTTCTCTTCATTTTCTCCTTCATTCTTTTGTTCCTTCTTCTTCTTCTTCTTCTTCTTCCATTCTTCTTTCTTTCTACTTTCTCGCTGATTTGTCCTCCCTATCGTCCACCAACGCTGCTCGCTCATCGTCTCCACTACCCACAACCACCGAAATCTAGGAATTTCTGGATTCGGATGAATCTGGATGAATATATTCATCTGGATTCATCCATCTTTTTTTAATTAGTAAAATTGTTTAATGCGGCCTTGGCCCCTGAGAGCATTAAGACCGCATTAAGTAATGTGTCCATTGGTGCATTAGCTCATCTGATGCGTGTTATTTTAATGCAAAGTGTAATGCAGTCATTCCCGCATTAGCTAAATCAACGTGTCTAGTTTTTTTATATAAAAAAAAATTCAAAATTTTTGTAACTTCTTTCTAGTGAAAAATCGAGTCAAAGTTCAAAAATCAAATATAACAATTAAATAGAATCAGGGTGTAATTGTTTTTTTTTTTTTTTTGATACATTTTGGGGTAGGAGATGGAGATGGTGGATGGTTGAACTCAAGACCTCCACCTCATGTCCTCATGAACATGATTAGTAAGGCAAATACTTAGGACAAACATTGTCATTATTCTAAAATCGGTCTAATTTCTTGTAATTTATGAAGCAATTTGATCTTATTTAATTTCTTATGTTCCAATACATGCACACAAGCAAGGTTAGATAAAATTAGTTGACACACAAGTGATTGTGGTTTTATTAAAGTCAGATCGTGTGGGCTTATATAATCATCACATCATTTCTCTCGCCCTTTTCAACCTTTATGAAAACTTATGGTTATCCATTTATCAAACGCACAACTGATATTATGATTTTCCTCCATTTCAATATACACGAAATGACGAAAATTATTAGTACTCACTCATCACACGAGCAGTCCTTATTTTCTTGTCTTTTTTGCTATTGGGGTTGAAAATTAATTTTCCAGGTTCACATTTCTCTTAAAAATCTCCAAGTTGGAGACGGATAGTATAGGCAGCGCAAAACCCTAGCTCGCTACCGGAAACCTTGAGACATTAAGGAAAAAATGAATCAGAAAAAGAAATTAATCAAAGTCTAATTCTTGATGCATAATTAAACAATTAATTATATTTCAATAAAAAAATTTAATTATATAAAACAGAAATTATCATCCTAAAACATTCTAGAGCTTGATTGACTGCAGAAATTAAGAGTCCGTTTAATTATGATTTTTTTTTCAAAAAATTACATTTCAAATTTTCTTTGTAAATAGTTGGGATGTATAACTAGTTATTAAGGAGAGAAAAATTTATTTTCAAAACTTTTGAAAAATCATGTGTTAAAATAGAAATTCTCTATTTTAACACTAGAGTTTTCTAAAGTTTTTAAAATAAGATTTTCTCTTCTTAATGACTAGTTATACATCCTAACAATTTATAAATGAAATTTAAAATGATTGTTTTTTTAATTTTCATAACTAAACTAAACGGATCCTAAATTTTTAACACTTCAAAAGAGAGAAAGTCTGACTACAATACTAAAGATGAGTTGAAAGAAAGAGAATAACTGAAGGCCGAGATTAGAAACTTAAAGAAAATATAACAAAACGATAAATTTGGAAATAGAAAATTTCCTTAAAATTAAGAAAACTTGATATATAATCTTGAAGAGATAACTTAAAATAGTAAACTGCATGGGAGTAATTGTAAATAAAATGGGAGTAATTAATTAATTACCTGCATGTTATTGTACCTATTGAAAGTTTTGCTGCAAATGGAGCAAGCAAACTGCATGGGACCAACAAGAATTTGAGCAGGAGTTGGGATCCAGAACCTACTTTGATCTGATGAACTTCCAGCAGCTATGATGCTAAAATTTTGACCTCCATTAGTCCTCTTCATCACCAAATTATTAGCCTTGTGATGATCACCTTCTTCCTTCAGATCCATCACAGACGAATTGATCTTAGCATAAGCTTGTTCATCGTGATCATCAGTATTGTAACTGGGCAAACCAATGTGCAAAGCAACCATGACTTTCCCAGCAGCAGCAGCATGATCTTCTTCTTCTTCTTCTTTGATCACAGCATGATCATCAGCAGAAGAAGAAGAAGATGAAGAACAAGAAGAAGAAGATGAGGGTTTGAGCCACTCAATGAAATTAATGGGAGCTTTGATCATCTTTTGATCATCATCTATATGAAAGCTCCTGATCAGCCCCATCTTTTGATTATCTTTCTTTCTCCTGAGCAAACCCTGCAGGTACTACTGATCATATATACTTAGTGCATATGCCTGGGTACATCTTGTGTGGGATATTAAAACAAAAGTGTGTGAAAGTTTATTGGCTTGCTTGGTTTGTCTTTTTGGAGCTAGACCATCTTTTTCTTCTCTCTTTTTTTCTTTTCCACACCCTTTGGCCTTTGTTTTGATTTAGCAATGAGAGAGAGTGGTAGCAATTAGTGGTGGGGTTAAGGAAAATGACAAGCACAAACATTTGAGAGACTCACTCAATGGAGAGAATCCTAGAATAGTCTTTATATATATATATATATATATATTTGATACTTATTGAAACATACTCCCTCCGTCCTCAAAAGATTGTATCAATTGTTTTGACAGTTTCACTGTATTTAATCTATGATTTATTTTGATGTATTTTTAGATATTGAAAACTAAAAAATTCATATGAGAATCATAGTTTGATATCTAAATTTTCTAAATATATTTTTTGTTAATTTTTTTTATATTATTTATCTTTATTAAAAATTGAGTCAAATATTAAATATTGAAACAATAAAATTAAATGATACCATGTTTAGAGGACCGAGGGAGTATATACAACCTTGAGTCATTTAATCCTTTTAATATTTCTCTAAACACGATAAATTAAGTGACGAGACAAGGCTCTTGGGTTTATTGATATAACCCTTTAAAAAAGGTGAGAGGAGGTAGAGGATGTAGAGACTTGAACTAACTAGAACTTTCTTTTTTATATTTTTAAGAACTTATATAATCACTAAATTAGAAACTTGACGAAAAGAATAGCTTTCTATATTTATATAAATAATTATCATACAATTGATAGCTAGTGTTGAGGGCTTGAAGCATGTCATAATGTATATAGTATATACCTACGACAGGTGCAGCTTAAGATCTACACAAGTTCATATACATGATGGATGGAGACAAGCTACACCTCCATAAAGTTTGATCGAAAAATATTAAAACGTTTGTTTTTAAATTTTAAATTTATAATTTTATTTTTTAATTATTTTAAAATATAAATTGAAGATTTTTGTATATAAATGAAAATTTGATATGTCTATTTTACAAATGTATTTTAATTATATTTTTATATAATAGAATAATATAAATAAATTAAAATCAAGTAAACATAAAAAATTAAACGTTTTAATAATTTTTAGACGGAGGAGTATCAATCAATTTTCTTTAGTATCATGAAAATTTAAGAAGAAAAAAAAAATCTCTTTCATTCAAAATAGGCTGCGAAATTCAGTTGAATATCACGGTTTTTTTTTTCTTTCTCCTTGTTCAAAATTATTGAGTAGGAGAATTGTTTCACTCTAGACATAAAGGTAAAGTTACAAGGCAACCATTGATTCTTCATTGAGCGATTGAATTGATTCCTAAATTTTAAACTTACAGGTATCTAACCTTAGGAGAGCGTCGTCGCGACTTCTCCTCCTCTTCTTGCTCCCGACGAGGTCGTGGAGTGTTGCGCAAAGCTCTCTGGTGCCCTCTCGTCTTTGGTGCTCGCCTCTGCTTCTCGTCTCGCTTTTGGTCTCGTTTCTTTTCGTTGTGGTGCGATGGACTCTCTAAGCTCTAGCTTCACAAGTCTTCAACTCTCCATGGAGGAAACAGTCACGTTTCGGTCTGGTGTGGTGCCAACAGTGTCGCTAGCTCCAGCTAACGGTGGTGGCCCGAATTTAAATAGCAAGGGCAGTGCGGACCGATCATCTAGAATCGGCGATGTTGCGAGTATGGCCGTGGGAAGTTGGCTTCCATACTCGTCCGGCGGCAACCCAGAGATCTTCTAACATCTTTCTTTTAGAGTTTGACTCCTTTGATCATGCTAAGTTGGTGATCTAACGAAGACCGTGATTTTTCGATAATCATTTGATTGTTATGGTATTTTTAAAAAAATGTGATCATATATCGTCAATGATTTTCTCTCGTGTTGCCTTCTGGATACATGTTCTTGACGTCCCCTTTGAATGCCTTTGTGAGCCGATGACACCCTTCTTGGGTCAGCAATTGAGGAAAGTGGAACAAGAGGAGTATATATGTTAGGCCATCACTAAAGCTTTGTGTCAACATTAATGTTACAAAACCATTGAGAAGGGTCCTGAAGATGGATATTGATGGTGAGGATCATTGCTATCCTGGCATATAAGCGTTTGGCAAATTTTTACTTTATTTGTGGAATGGTAATACATGTTGCATCTAAGGATTGCTTTTCCTCAGCTTCTGCTGGTGGGGCAAAACAACAGTTCGGTGACTGGTTGCGCTACCGCGGTGCACACTCTCGTGGTGCAGGTCTGCGGCGAGGGTCGCCTATGTGCCCAGCCGCAACTGTGGGGGCGGCTATCGCTGAAGATCCGCCAGTGCAAGAGGCCAAAGAGGTGTCGTCGGCCGCAGGTCTGGTTCCATTAGTGGAAGCGTTATCCTCAGCTTTGGTGTCGGTTCCACCTTCTGTTGAACCTGAGTTCGCGACAGGGCAGGTTTTCTTAGCTTTGCGAGCGGAGGGTTCTTCGTCTGCTTCTACGGAGATGGCATCCCCACTTGAGCATACTAGTGCTCATCGTGGGTTGGAGATGGTGAAACATCCTGTTCCTGGTCCGGGGGTAGGCGGGGGTGTGGAAGGGCAATGAAGAAGCTACGAGTGTCACATGCAGTGGTGAAGGCGGTGGAGAACAACGTGCTTGGGTTGGGGGACTCCCAGCCAGCGGGTGATCTCCATGACGCCCATTTTATCAGTTGGGTGTACGGGCCACCCGTTTTAGTTTTGCTTATTTACTATTTTTGTTATGGACTCTTTGTTATTGTTGGTTTTTCTAGCTTTAGTTGTTTATGGCGAGTGTTGTAGGCGTGGCGTTGCTTCATTGCAGGTCTGGTTGGTATATCTATTTTTAGTGCACTATTCTGATGCACCAAACACTATTTTGTTCTCTGAGAGCATTCAAGGGTGTTGAGACCGGATTTTGTCTTTATCTTCTCTCCATCACAATATTGATAGTGCCCTTTAGCCTTTTAGGTATCTGTGAGAGTTTGGATGGTACTCTGAGGGGTGGCATCTCGCTTATTGTCATTTTACCTAGTTTGGTCTAGTTCATGTGCACCGTATGTTCGTGCTTAATTGTTGTTACGGTTTCACTGGCTTGTTTTGTTATGACGTGTCATTAATAAAATGGACATTCTCAATTCAATTTTTTAAACTTAGAGTATTTCACTTAGAGAAAACTACGAAGTGAAAATAATTTATTTATATCATATAAAATAATAAATAGTGCACCACAATAATTTAAGACATTACGTAGTTGGGGAGGGCTTCGCTGCGGCCAAAAGCGCAGCAACGCCGTCGCAACAGCTGCGGTAATGGCCGCAGCGAGCGCCGCAACGAAATGAGGCGCAGCGGCCATAGCGTAGCTGACTCAGCCTGCCACGTAGTCTGACACCATTGCTGCGGCCTGTGCTGCGATTCAGGCCGCAGGAGTGGTTTTTATATTTTATATTTTTCTCTTTTATTCACCCAATATATATGTATAAAATTAATAAATAAAATAATATAATTAAATTATGAAATTCAATATTAATAATATAATTATATTAATAATAAAAATTGTCAATTTAGAAGAGTTCACAACTAATATTTATAAAAACCCTAAAAATCATCGTTATCATTGTGCGGGTTGTTTTGAGGATTCATGTACCTAGCATAATCTTCATTAGACCGAAACAACCCATCGATAAAAGTAGGACGCCCACCACCCTGGTCATCAGTCGGCTGCTGCGGCGGCATCTCGGACCGATAATCCCCATATGGATGCATCGATCCCATGTAGGGCCAAGAATCGAGATGCTCGTACTGCGGCGTTGTCTGCCGGAAGAGAGGATGATGGAAGGGACCTGGCTGGAAGAGAGGAGGCTGGAAGAGAGGCTGGGCCGAAGGAGGCTGGGACGACGATCTAGCTGACAGGTGCGTCGATATGACATCGTGCTGCATGTACCCGCCCGCACACAAGGACATCCAGATATTGCTGATGGACGCATTGAAGTCTCACGTGATGTTCTCCTGCCACGCCTCCATCCGAGCATCAATTTGAGCCTCGAGAGCAGCAGCGTCCTGGCATCTCTCCTGCTCAAGCACCTCAATCCGAGATCTGAGGTTACTGACCTCAGCGTTGTACCTGACACGCTCATCCTCCAGCTGAACCTCACATCGAAAATGTAGAAAAACAATATTACTATTTTTTTAATAATAAAAAATACAAGTTAGAATTTGACCATAAAATAAGTACACTGTTATAGTTACCTGAGATCGCCCAGGTTCCTCGAGTGGGGTGGCCCACGACTGTCTTGTAGATATCGTCATCTATGACCGGGAACGGACCCTCCTCCCCGTACTTCTCTATGAGAAGCCTCTTGTACTCATCATAAGTAATAAATTTTAAAGTTAAAATAAATAATATTAATATAAAAAATAAACTATATAATGTAAATTGATAAAATTTATACCAGGACGGCCGATTCTTTCCCGAGCTAGGTCTCCCCGAATTCCTCCATCCGTAGACGTTTCCCAGCTTCCTTGCACTGTCCAATAAAATTGATTCGTTATAAATAAATTTAACAAACTCATAAATAACTTAAATATTTGAACTTTGATATGTTTAAAGAAATTATCAATTCCTTGTAAACTCGTTGTTTGGACTTGTTGCCAAACGACTTGAATTGAGAGCGTTTCTCGATCTTGACGTTCTTTGTATTCTTCTCGGATTCTTCCTGGAATCCGGTAGAATTGTAGTACTCCAAAAAAAGCTTCCACCTTTCCGGGTTGATATTACGCGCCTTTCTGCACCTCCTCCGAATGGTGTAAAGCATGTTTCGATAGAAAGCTACGAACCTATAGTGCAACTTGTCCAGGAAGCCGGGCTTACGCCATTAATGTTCTTCCTGAAAAATAAAATATTTAACAACGTGTGAATTAAAAATAAGAACGAAATTATAAATTTTAAAAATATATATTAACATACTGCGAATGTCACAACCCAATTCGCCATCTCATCCAATAACAGCGAAAAATAGGAGTGCGAAAATCCGTTGAACCGGTTCTTACAGATGAAAGAAACTCGGTTCTTGATCCCCTCCTTCTTCAAGCTGCAAAAATACAAATAAAGTTCAAGTTAATAAATACGTTGTAGAAAATAAAATTTATATATAAGTAAACCTTTTCAATTTTAAGACTTACTGTCCGATGTGAAGCATCCATCGAACATCCGGTCCACGCTCAGGGGGCGCAAGCGGAGGAGGGGGTGGAAATGGTGCACGTCGATGCTGGGGTGACCCGTGGACCGTCATCCTGAACATCAGGATGCGCCTCCCCATGCACCGACCCTTTCAGACGGTGCGGAAGAGTGCTCGCTAGGCTGTCGAGATGTCGACGTCCTCGATAACCGAGCCCGGGAACTACGGGAGAATGGTCTCCCGTGTGAACCCGAGTCATCCCGACCATGACCTGATCCTTCTTCACGTGTGTCTGCCATAACTCAAGAATATAAAAAAAAAACTAATAAGATATAAAGTATTTCACGACAAATTAATAATTAAACCATAAGTACTTAGAAAACTTACATTAACATTTTTAAAACCTGACAAAATATACAATTTGACCCTAACTTTTTCAAAACTTTTAATTTGACCACAAACCTTTTCAAAACATCTAATTTGACCACAAACCTTTCAAAAAATACCATTTCACCCTATACTTTTTTAAAACTTGCATTTAGGCCACAAAATCTTTCAAAACATGCATTTACACCGCAAACTTGTTAAAAACTTGAATTTACTCCAAAAAAATTTAAAAAAATGCATTTACACCTAAAACCTTTCAAAATATACAATTTGACCACAAACCTTTTCAAAACGTCGAATTTGATCACAAACCTTTCAAAAAATACAATTTTACCATAAACTTTTTAAAACTTCTAATTTAACCCAAAACTTTTTGAAAACTTTCAATTTCACCAAAAAACTACCAACTTAACTTAAAGATAAACATGAAATTTTCCAATTAACATAAAATACATAAAAAACATACAATACATAAAACACATAAAATATATATTTTCATCAATTAACATCAAATTCATAAAATAAATAAAGTGTCAAAACTTTCAATTTCACCAAAGAAAGCTATACTAACAGAAAATTGAAAAACATAAAATACATAAAAAAAATAGAAAATAAAAACACAAAATAAAAAAAAATATATAAAACGTACCTGCTCGGGTTGGCGGCGGTGACGATCTGGCGGCGACGGAGAAGAGGTGGCAACGACGGTGACGGAGAAGAGCTGTTGAAGCATGAATGATTAGAAAATGAAAAAGAAAGGAGGCTGGAGGGCGACAATGAGTACGTACCGGTGAAGAAGGAGGCGTCACGAGCGGCGACGATAGAGGAAAAGGCGGCGGCGACGTCGGGTGAAGGAGGAAGAAGAACATAGAAGGAAGGAAGAAAGAAGAAAGAAGAAGAAGAATCGGCGAGGAACAACTTTTAAAAAGATTCGTTGAGGCCTGTTGCGCAACGACGCCGCATCGAGCTTTAATACTGCCAATTCAAAACTTTTCATTTTCCCCCCTTTTAATTGCATTTCAGATTTAGTAGGGTCCACTGTAATGCAGTCGAAATGCGTTCCGTTCTGTATTTTGATATATTAAAAAATAGAAAATTGACAATCTAACCCAAAACTTTTCTAAGAATGGACATCGTAGTATTATTATTTTGTAAATTTTGCAACTTAACCCAGAAATTTCTAACTTGTTCAAATAGACATCCAAGTTTCAAATTATTGTCAAATTAAATGAAACATTTAACTACATATCCACTGGATCATCATCATCTACATCCTCATCATGTTGCAGAATGTTTTCCATCGGATCTACCTGCTCGGGATCTGCATGATGATCGAGTAAGGACAAAGTCACATCAGGGGTTGTGACTATAGTTTGACTAATTATTGTTGACTCTTGCAACGGATTAGTCATACATAAATCCGGCTCCGCATCGACCGCGGTTGCATCACCACCGTCCTTCTTAAAATGGCGAGGTCGCATTTTGAAAACGGTCCACCAGTTTTGAAGATTTGGTTTCTTTGAATGATACTAAAGGTAAACCACTTGTTCGGCTTAGCTAGCAAGAATGAATGGATCTGTCGGATTCATCCTGGATGTGTAGTCAACATCGGTGATCCCAGAAAGTTTATCAATATGAATGCCTTTATTCGTACAAAATCAGGTACCCTTGAAAATAGCAAGACTATGATTATTCTTGTACTGAAGGATAATAATTTCATCAATCCAATCATAGAAATCCATATAGTCTTCTGCATTTGTGTCCCCGAGGACATAAACGCCCCAATTAGCTGTCCTCTTGCCATGACCATGTTCTTTCATGTGAAACTTATACCCATTCACATAAAGACCCTTGAAAGATTTAGCCCATGGTTTTAGACTGCAGGCCAAGGCATACAGTGTCGGGGGTAAAAGTGCCTCATTTGCACGCGCCTACATATTAAAAAGAAAGTAATTAGTTTACGAACAAAGTAAATAACATATATGTATTTTAGAAATAAATCTAACGAGACTAACCATATTCTTGAACCAACTTGAAAATTGTGCAAGTCTAAAATCATCCACACCAATGTCATCCAAGTGTGGTAAATTCTGTCGAGTGAGTTCATTGAATCGAGTTATGAATTGATCAACTTCAGGATAATTTTGAAGAATATATGTTTGGACATGATCTCGTTCGGTAACCGTCAACTCTCAGACATGAAACTTGCGCAATGTTTTTGTTGGGTGATCAAAAATTGATAGCCCGCTGTGAATGGTGACAACTGAAGGATGAATTTTATTACGTATGTGAGGGTTCACGCGTGTTCCCTCATTGTCTTCCATGTAATGCTCACAAAACATCGCAACCTCCTATATCAGAAACTTCTCAATGATTGAGCCATCCAAGTATTTTTTGTTGACACATTTAGCTTTCAACCTCTTCATATTTCTCTCAAAACTATATATCCACCAATACGACACAGATCTACAAGTTCAAATATGCCAAGGAAGATGCATAGTAAGATGTTCCATGGAGTCAAAGAACAAAGGAGAGAATATCTTCTCAAGCTTGCACAGTGTAACGATGATAAATTCATTCAACTTATCAACGTCTTCCAATAGAATATCCTTAGAACAGATTAGCCTGACGAATTTTCTAAATTCAGCAATTTTCATCCACAAACTATCATCAAGATGGCCGCGTAAAGCAAACAGTAGTTATCAGAGTACCATTGGCATGGCACCTTATGAAGCCTTATATGGGTGAAAGTGTATTACTCCCCATTGTTAGGCAGAGCCTTTTGACAGGGTTGAGTTAGGTCCCGAGGTTATTGAAGAAACAACCAATAAGATCAAAAAGATGCAAGCACGATTAAAAACCGTAAATGAAAGGACCACATCTTATGTGAATAAGCATAGAAGGGACTTGGAGTTCAAGATTGGTGATAAAGTGTGGCTTAAAGTAGTACCAATCAAAGGGACTATCAGACTTGGTAAATGGGGAAAACTAGCTCCAAGGTACGTTGGTCCTTATGGGATTCTAGAACAAGTTGGTAAAGTATCTTACAGCTTGGCCTTTCCATCAAGCATGTCAAGTGTACATAATGTGTTCCACATTAGCATGCTTAAGAAGTTCCTTCTAGATCCTATGCATACAATTGGAGTGGAAGATGTGCATCTAGAACCTGACCTGACATATAAAGAAGTACCTATAGCTATTTTAGCTCAAGATACTCGGAAGGTTCGTAGTAAATTAATCCCCATGGTCAAAGTGCAGTGGTCATACCACTCAGATCATGAAGCGACTTGGGAAACTAAAAATGATAGGATGCAAATATATCCTGAGGAATATCATAAATTAAAGACAGTCTTGGAGGACCAATAGTCCTAAGGGGGGAGGAATCTTAGCATCACCAAGTTAGTATGTGAATTATGGTGTATGTTTAAATAATGACACCATAAATTGGTGATTTTTGTGAAGATGGATGCACAATTTTAAACATGTTGGACATGTTTTATGTATATCACAAAGTTCCTAAAGTGATATTAAGATGGTACTTCAAAAGACTTAGTGGATAGAGAAATTGGTAAGTGATATGTTACTTAGTCGGTAAATTACGTTACTTAGTGATTAAGTAATGTTAGTTAGTGGTTCAGTAACATTACTTAACAGTGGTAAAGTAACATTTTCTAGTGGTTAAGTAACATTACTTAGTGGTTAAGTAATGCTAATTAGTGGTTAAGATACTTCTAGAAGAAGCTACAGATAAGTTACTTAGTGGTTAAGTAACGCTAGTTAGTGGTTAAGTTACTTCTAGAAGAAATTACGGATAAGTTGTTAGAATTTTTTGGTACACCAAGATCATTTGAAGTGGTACTTGAGCTCATGAAGCTAAGTGAGAACTCAGAGGAAGCTAAAAGTATCTTGCCTCAGTTCATCTCAGCTAGAAGTACTTGTACTAAGCTCTCATTAGCTCTAGGACAACTAGAAATAGTTTCCCTCAGCTCAAGTTAGCTAGAAGTAGCTAACTCCAGCTCAAGTGAGCTAGTCTTGATGAAGAAGTGACTTTTGGCTGTAAGTAAACTAAAGGGAGGTCGTGAGAGCTCAAATGTGTTTGATGTAATCATTTGGAACATCTTTGTGATGTTTCATATTGATTCACAAGTGGTAACTTCTATTTGCATCTTTTGGATAAAATAAAGGGTATTTTGGTAAAAGGGACACGCTAGGTGCATGGTGTATGCACCTTACCACAAGGGAATACTTCCTAGGTGGTTACATATATGTAACTACCCTAGGAAGGCTAGAAGAGCCGAAGAGGTGCCTCTAGGGAGGCATTCATTCGCCAAATGGGGTGGTTACTTGAAGGTTACCTTGTATTTAGCCTAATAAGGGGGCAAGAGAAGAAGTAACCTCCCTAAGGCTGAAAGTACGTGTATTTTTGGCCTTGGGAGGGAGTTACAACCTCCCAACCGCCTCCCCTATCATCTATAAACGGATGAGGAGGCTGCCCTTCACACACACTCTTAATCACTTCCCTTTTCTCTCTTCATTTTGGGCTGAAACTTAATGTGCTTGCTAGAGCATTTCAGGTGGACATTTGTTTGTGTTTATTCAACACAAACAGGCTCATTTCATGCATATGAAATCTGGCGTTGAAGAATTACTAAAGAGTTTGAAGATCCAAGAAGAAGAGGCAGAAACTTCTCCTATGTACGAGGTACGTATTTCTTCTCCCCTTTCTCGTCTCTTCGTCTCCTCTTTTCTTCTTCATGGATATGAACATGCATGATTATACAAAGACATCCTGCTATGAATCTCAGAATTTATATGAGTTAATCCGCATGCATATGACGTGTAAAGAGACTACAAAAGATCTAAAATTATCAGTTTCGAGGAATGCTACTTTAGCTTCGTTCTGTATTGGGTCAACTCACACATGTGTTCCAATTTGAGGTCAGACTATGACACTTCATCCTGGAATTCTGCTTTGTGACGGTTCTATCTCAACAGTCTATTATGCACTAGTTCTGTCCCGTGGTATACCAATATGATATTCTGATTCTGTCTAATATCCAAGTTTGTTGTTGCACCGGCACGGTGCTCTGTTTGTTGACCCCTTAGTTTTAACCTCAGGATGTTCAAAAAGCATGCGTTAATCTCAATCAAAGGGGCAATCCTCCAACTAATGTTAGGGGTTTGTTGAGGATTGACATCACACGTGAGTTTGGTTGCCGCACCAATTATATTTCTGACAAGGGCAATTTCATAATACATATTCCGGACCAGAGATACATTAGTTTGGTGATGTTCTACATGTACAAGTTAGGATCGAAGATCATTGAGGACAATCAAAATCAGCATCGGGTTTCCGATGTTGGTTTGTGTACATAACACCTTTCGAGACAAGTTCGGTATGTTCGGCTTCTGACGCTCTGAAACCTCAGAGTCTGAAGATACTGGTGTGTTGGGATATGTTTTACCTTATGGGACCACATGGGAGTTTGAACTCCATTCCGTCTAGCCATGGTCCACATTGTGTGGCATGGTTTGGGAGGCATTTGTGGCATGTGATTCATTACACCCCACACCTCATTCTTAGATTGATCTGTTCTAAGGGAGCATTGTGGGCCCATAACCCACAGGGTTTAAGATTTGGGCCATTTTCTTCGGTACTTTTGTAATGAGATCTTCGTGCCTGCAATTCAGTTGTTTGGTCATTTTAGTGCCACTTTTTGGTATTCCGCCATTCTGATTGTCTGGGAGTTCGTAGTGGCACGCAATCACCTTGTGAGTCTGTTCAGGTTGATTGTGGTTTGAAATCTGATTATCCACTATCTGTTATGTATTACACCACTCAGGTGTTCTGTTCTGTGATACACTGTGCGGTGTGTTCTGTTCCACATCACACAAGTTAGTTGTTCAACGAAAGTTCAGGCTTGGAATCAGTGATAAGACACAATTCAGTACAGTGTCAGTTAGAGGTATGATCCATTTTGGCATCAGTATGATGTCACAGTTATGTCTAAGGTGTCCAACATGTGTTGTATTGGTAAGTTTGATGAGAACTTCTGAGACTTAGTTCTGACCACTCGGAAGTAGTTAGTCCATAGGACCGAACCTCATCACAATGAGGTACCAGTGGCTTTTCTGTTTTGGAATTAGTTAGAGGTTTATGCTAACGGTCAGTTTCCCAGTTAAGTACTCGGGAATCATTTCATTCTGCTTAACTTGTGGTATGATCCTCGGTAAGAGTGTTCAGAGATAGTTTTTACATTAAGGATGCTCTTGGAGGACCAAGAGTCCTAAAGGGGGGAGGATGTTACAGCCCACCCAAGACGACAGTAATTGTTTTCGAATATTTTATCTGGGAGCCAGATTCTGTAGTACTGGGACTCCATTTTCAATGTACGGGGCATGTTTTCTGCTAAGTACCATGTTCCGGGACTTCATTTGAGACTCATTTCTATAGGATTTCACATTTTGGTTTCGGTACGTGAATCCCTGGCCATTTTGCCAAAATTAACTTTGGAGGGTAAAATGGTCATTTTGGAAAATTGGACAAAATTGGAATTATATTGTACACATAATTTGCGCCACATTTTAAGGAGAAATGAGGGTGAATTATTTTATTACATATCATTTTATGGTATAAGTATATATTATGCCATAAGTGGATTACACATGTCCTTAAAGTGGTGAAGGAAAGAAAATATCTTTGGAAATATAT
>JBBYHH010697069.1:0-18304 GCA_038382905.1 Daphne laureola
ATTTTTTCTACTTCAGAATAATATAGATAAATTGAAGTCAAATGAACATCAAAAGTCAAACATTTTATTATTTTTGGAACGGAGGGAGTAGTATGTATGTATATATAAATACTCAATATGTAGCAGAAACCTAAATTTCTTGTCTTCACCCCCCCTCCCTTCTCCTCTCCCACAATGTTTAGTGCTTGTTGAATATTGTGGAGTCAAATTCTCGAAGAGAAAGAATATTCAGAAGTATCCAAGAGATAAGTGGCGATTGGTGTTTACTTCAACATCTCCTTGGATTCTGCCTTCTAGCCCAGACACAACACGGACTAAATAAAACATCGAGAGAAAGGAAAGTATGTGAGGCTATACGGTGTTTCTTCAGGTAAATTGAATGAGCATTTACTTTTCTCCTTCTCCAGATTAGCTTGTTTGGATAGAGAATAATGTAAAGGGATATTAGCATACACCCAGTTGTGAATTCTCTATCCAAACAAGCGACGTTTGTCGTCTTTAAGGACAGATTCTATTCAATTCATTTCTTCTGAACATTTTCATCTCTCTGCTGTTTTGGACCATCTTACCTTCCTACCCAAGTTTCCTGCCTAGTTACTACTTCCACAAAATGGGTTTTGCAGGGCTTCGTCGGGAGAAGGGGCTCCAGCGGCACTGCAGAGTTTGTCTGTGGAATCAGGATTGCCATATCTTGGTTTTGGTGAGTGTGCGAGGACTACATTAGCTGTTAACAAGAAACAAGAAAGCTGATTTTGTTGGTCTGTTGCTGACTTTCTCTATCATGCTCCAGATATCAATATTTCTTCTGCTGCTTGGAAGCTTCATTACTATCAATGGGTGATGCAATTATTTGAGAAATACAGTATCAGCGAAGGGGCTTGGCAGTTTGCCCTTTGTGCTTTGGAACAAGTTGACGAGGCTCTTTGCCATCAAGGTGATCTGCAGGGTAGAGATCTATTTAATGAATCACCTATTACCACCAAAGGGCGACTTTGGGGCGATGTATTCAAGTTCACTTTAGATCTAAACCTCTTAAGCGATGCATACTGTGCGATAATATCAAATCCTGATGAAGAAAGCAAATACCTCTGCTTGAGGCGATTTGTCAGCGTTCTTTATGAGCGTGGTGCTGTAAAGGTTCTATTTATTGTCCTTTTTCTTTTAAAAAGTTTATATCTTCTCTCTTTATAGCTTTACCTTATTGTTACCATGACATGTCTGGGTAAAATTCAGTGACTAGAGTCTCAATGGATAGAGTAGCTACGTCTTTATTTGCCTTGTCTCTGCCTAAATCAGCATTGTATTCCTGTGTTGGACAACCAACTCGTGATGAGGAGTTTTGCGTCCTGTCTTGGATTTATTGGGTCAGTAGAGTGCTGTTAAAATTTCTCTGGTTGTGGGAGATGGAATCAGTGTCAACATGGTTAGTAATGAGATTGGAGGACAAATCTGAGTATGGTTCTGGTTATTTGGATTGTCAAACCTGGTATTTCTTCTGCTCAAGAAGAAGTGGATGATAATGTAATTTGGAACGAAAGAACTTGTGCTTGAATAAATTTTGGACAACAGCAATGTGTAGTTGTGAACTTGTGATAGGTGTGGATTATTTGGAAGAAGTAAATATTTTGCATTATCCTCTCCCGTCACTTCTTTTCATGAAGGTAATAATGAGGAAACAATAATAAGTCAGTTGTGTTCTGTATCATGGTGGTTTCTTAAATACTTGTTTTTGACGCTGCAGATTCTTTGCGGTGGTTTACTTCCCTTCGTTGGCTTATCTGAAAAGATTGAGCAAGAACTTTCCCGGAAGGTTCATTCCTGTTGTGACAAAGTTCAATATCTGTGTTCCTTCCTGAATGTGTGTGGTGAAATTTGTTTTATGCTTGAATTGGTAGGCGAAGCATTCCAATATCATGGCAAAGCCAAATCTGTACAAGTTGCTCTATTCATTTGAAGTGAACCAACATAACTGGCAGAGGGCAGCAAAATACATATATCTTTATTCTGCACGTTTGAGAACCGAATCAGTTTCAAAAGATCAGCAGCATCTATCACCTTTTCTGCAGGAGATTCTACATGGTCTTTCAGCTGCTATTAATGCATTGAATCTTGTTCACCCCACATATGCTTGGTTTGACACTCTACCTGACGGAAATTTTCTTGAGCATGATCAATATCCTAGTAAAAAGGCTAAAACAATGACCAGTGATCGATGTAAGAAATGAATCAAGAATTTTAGTTGCTTTTCTTTCTTCCATTACTGATAGCATATTTAGGTATCATCAATCATAATTGATTGGATATTCTTTATAATTTGGAGCTAACATTGTGCTACTGCTTGGGTTTAAAGTTACAGATGGTGCTCAGCATCAAAGATATCATCACATTGATAAAGATGAACTTGAACGTCAGTTTTTACTGACAACAGCAGAGTATTTTCTTTTGCTGGCAGATGTTAGGTGGACTTACTCTGGTAATGTCTGTTTGCAATCTTGTAAAGTTAAAGCTAATTATGTTTTTTCCTTAAGTTTTATAATAACCTACGTCTGTATTTATGGTTGCTTGAAAAGACTCTTGAACTTTGTTGAAGTGGAAGAGTAGCCATCTTACTGATAATGCAGTGCAGGCCTAGGTAGTTAAAGGTGAGCAATGCTCAGGCAATAACCTTTGTATTGCCTGAGGTGCATAATGCAACAAATAGAACTTGCCTAAGAGAAGCATGGCGTTTTTTTGTGCATCATCAGAGATTAATTTAAAAATTAAAGGTAGTCCGCTGGGTCTGCCGAAGGGTCAGACATATGTCTGTACCCATAACTGACCTGCTATCATCAGAGATCTGTGACCTATGCAAAATTTAGCTTCCTTAAAAACTCTACATATTCTATGTGTTTTTGAAGAGTGCTGCAAATTTCCTAACTTTCAATTGCTGACTACTTATACAATAAGATCAGCAAGACAAAACTTAGAAAAAACTTATTTTGCATGACTCTATAGTGTCAAGTAATTTTTATAATTAATTGCCACTATAAATTTCATGCCACCGGCCCCAACATAGTTGCGGTTAAGGTGTTGTTTATCGTAGAAGAAACTCAAAGAGAAAAGAGAAATAAATTGTTAATTTTATTAGAAAACAGGTTTTTGTGGTCAGGTTTAAGAAATTATTAATAAGCTAGAATAAATTATAATCATTAATATTCTATTTAACTCATGTGATAAGGTTTAATGAAAATACTTCATCCGTTTCATATTACTTGGCGGCTTTGACTATTCATGCACTTTAGTAAAGTCGTTTTTTAGTGTTTGAAAAATGATACAGTCATGCCAATAAGTAGGAGTGATCATAGGGATTGAGAATAATTCCTAACATTGACTAGGCGGATTGTAATGGCTTAACAATTAGTGCCTTTTTTTGTACTCAATCTTCATGTAAAATGGCGGAGAAGCTGCAGATCCTTTCAGGGGTTGCAAAACCTTTGTCTCTCTTACCTACGTTTTCCTGCAGAGGTCTTAATTTTAACTTTGAACATGGAGAAGTTAACTCTTTCAGCTTTCCAACGTTCTCTCTCTTTATTTATGTGACTATTTTCCCAACGTTTTAGTGTCAGGAGCTACGGTAATGTGGGCAGGAGAAATTTTGTGACATTACGCTGCTCTGGAAATGTTTTCTTTCTTCTTTTTTTTTTTTAATTTTTTTAGTGCACCTTAGGGAATAAAAGCAGCCTATTATTGCTTTGCTTTTCTAGTTTCTTAAAACGGCTGCATGTGTGAGGAGGGACCTTGCTTCACAATGAGATAATTAAAGGTTAATTCTATTGAAATATTTTATGACATGATTTATCAACTGATGCTGCAAAATCCTGCTCACTTTTCTTGTTTTCTGTCTGTTTTGCCTTTATGTTTGATGTTTTGGACATGCATAAAACATCAATAATTATACGTTCAGTGACAGCATTGAGATTCACTATTCAGTCAGTTTTCAATTACATCTTCTCTGTTTATCATGGGGTCTTTGTCTTATGTTCTCTCCTACAAAATGTCTTTAGATACTCTTAAACAGTGTAGGTCTGTTAAGTGAACTGAAATATGAGCTGCGTCTCAGGTACTCAAAAAGCCCCATCAGATGTGGTTGCCCTTCTGGTTCAGGCTAATCTCTATGACTTGGCATTTACTGTTCTTTTGAAATTCTGGAGGGGCACTGGTTTGCAAAGGTTATTCTTTTTTAGTCTTTGGTTTGGTAATTGATACTAGTATATTCCAGGCTCCTTATATGTTATTTTCAGCATTTTTTTAAATGAGATCCTTTTTTTTCAGTGAACTAGAAAAAGTCTTTTCTGCCATGTCATTAAAATGCTGCTCAAGCACAATAGGTGGTTCCTTGTCTGGGTAAAATACTTCATTTCTATGGTCTGGTTTATCCAACAAGACTCCGATTTGGTAGGATGATTAGACTGACCAATGTTGCATGCAGGACACATGGCCTTTTGTTGACAGCATCAAACGATGAAGTTGGCTCACCTGAGATGGGCCTAAGGTCTCTAAAATTCAACCCAAAGAATAGTCACTGGGAAACACTCGAGCTATATCTTGTTTGTATCTTCCACACCTTTTGAATTACTTTGTTCTGAACTCTATCGTTTTCAGTTGAAGAGGTTATTGTGAAAACAATTAATGCATTTCATACTTGTGATTTAAGGACAATGATTAAATGTTGGCTTCTAGTTAAGGCAAAAAAGGACTCTAAGGTGATGCTCTGTTAAATAATTTTTAACGGAATTGTATTGATTAACTGCTAAGCCTAAGAGTGATAGACTTGATACTGGAGAAAGGAAGAACCGATGAAGATCTATGTAACTAGAAATAGAGAGCAACTTTGCCTCCTTACTTAGCGTTTATGGGGGACTTGTCTCCAATTTAAAATTATGGAGGCAGGCATGGAGTGTAACTTGGCAGAGTCTGTAAGGTTTTGGCCTTTATTCATACATTGATTTGTTTGGTTGTTTGAGAGAATGAGGATTGAGTGTACCCTCATCCGCAAAACATTATTGACGAGATTTATTGAAGGTCTTAACTTTGTTTATTATTTATGTAGACTTCAAACCAATGCTGTCTTCTGTGTGCGAGTCTGTGTTGAGCAGGAACTGCGAACTATTTATTTTTTTATTCAATGTCTACTGCTTGACTTGTTTACCAAGAACGTCTTTAATGAACTTGTCCTTTTGTTTTTGTTTTTTTTGTTTAAACGTATCCTCTGAGGTGTCTTTTGAGAAGAAAATGAACTTGGCCTTGGTTACCACATCATCCATTTATTCCTATTAGGTTCTCTTAGCGAATTTGAGAAAAAGAATGCAATTGTCCTTGTTTCATTGCACCCTGTGAGGTGTTGTTTGAGAAGCAATGAATTTATCTGGGGTTACACTTTTATCCATTTCTGTTTTATTAGGTATTTCAATGGAGTAATGTTATGATATATTGTGAAATTGCAGGGCAAGTACAGAAGTTTCCACACCAGATTGCCTGTTATTGTTGCTGAAATCCTTCTTCATACAGATCATCAAATTGAATTGCCACTGTGGCTTGTGAATATGTTCAAGGTAATTGTCATTTTGAAAAGATGCTATTACTGTTCGTTATGTAATTACTTTTCTTCCTTGAGTCACTATACTAGCAGTTATTCTTTGGTGTGTACGACAGAATGTTCATGGAGATCAGGGAATGGCTGGAGTTGAACCAAGTCCTGCATCATTGTTCCGACTATATGTAGGTTATGGAAAATATGTGGAAGCTGCTCATTTGTTCCTTGAGTATGTGGAAGCATTTCGGTCTATGGTAAGTTGCAAGGATTGGCTACAACCTTTTTATTTATTTGGGTTACAGTCTCTGAAATCTAGGTGTAATGGAAGCAATGTAATTACGGGATGAATTCTCTGCTCATGCTGGTTCTTAGAACTGAATTTGCATCTGCAATCTGCTGGATATGACATGACTCAACTTTATGCAGAGACCCATCAAACGGAAAAAACCGTTCGCTGTATGGTTTCCATACACTACCTTGGAACGTCTTTGGTGTCAACTAGGGGATTCAATCGATTCAGGTCACATGGTTGAGCAGTGTGATAAGGTCAGAAAGCGGCTACATGCAGCCTTGCTGAATCATCTCAAGCTGGTAGTTTCTACTTATTCTCGTTCACTCTGCTTTAGAACCGGATTCCCCTTTTTCGCTCTCTTAGATATTTAGTGGAGTAATAGTATCAACTATATTTGTTAATTTCCAGCTGAAGATAGATTCAGATGATGCTTTAGCTTCTGCAATGCGCTGAGGAAGCTGTGGAGTTGGAGGATCATGGAAGATGAATCAGAAACATGAACTTGCGGAGCTTGTTCATCGCATCATGGCGATAGGGCTCTACATTTGACTGGTAACTGATATTTCTCAGTTTTGAGTAACTTCTGAAAGTTTCAGCTGTAGCTATTAATGAATAGATTGCGTCTGTAAAAATGTTTGGTTTGTACTTGTACAGTTTTTACAAGTATTATTATGTTGCTCTAGTTTCATTTTAGCAGCAGTGTGCGATGCGATGAGCCCAGTTTGAGTAGTGCAAAGCCTACTGCGACTGATACGAGTCTGTTAAACAGCTAAGATAAGGGTGTCTTAATTTGGAACAGTTGCCTCATGGCTTTACAACAATAAAAGTACTATCAATATTATATGCAAATTTATCAATATTATATGCAAATTTGAGTTGAAGGGCGAACATTATAGTTTACTGAATTTTTAGAGAAAAATATAATGAATTGAAATTTAAATTAATGTTGACGAGAATTTTTTTAGAAAAATGTCAATGAGATTCATTATTTATGATTTTTAGTTTGAAAAAACACATTTAAAATGGTGCAAATGGGTTAAAACATTTATAGTAAAGTTTCTAAAAACTAGTATTGTAGCCGTTAATCTTATGTGCAAGTTTATCTTATGTGCAAGTTTGAGTCGAATGACAAGATATAATTTACCAATATAATTTATTAATTTTTTTAAGAAAAGTGTAATGCATTTGAAATTTAATTTAATGTTATTAGAAAAGAAATTAGAAAGATATTAATATGATTCATTTTTAATAGTTTTTATTTTTAAAAAAATCCTTAAAATTATGCATGTTATCTAAAATATTTATACTAGAGTTTTTAAAAATTAGTGTAATCATTATTATGTGCAAGTTTGAGTTGAGGGACAAAGGTTATAGCTTACTAACTTTTTTAAAGAAAAGTGAATGCACTTGAAATTTAAATCAATGTTTATGAAAAAAAAATCATAGAGAAATACTAATATAATTTCATTTTTATAGTTTTATTTAAAAAAAACACCCTTAAAATTGTGCATATTACGTAAATTAATTATACTAAAGTTTCTAAAAACTAATGCAGTTGTTAATATTATGGGAAAGTTTAAGCGGAAGAGTAAAGGTTATAGCCACTATTTTTTTTAATCAAAATGCATTGCATTTGAAATTTAAATTAATTTTTATTAGAAAAAAAATTAGAAGAGTTTATTAATATGAATCATTTTTATAATTTTTATTTCAAAAAACACACCCTAAAATTGTGCAAATTGGCTAAATTATTTATACTAAACTTTCTAAAAAATAGTACTGTAGCTGTCAATCTTATGTGCAAGTTTGAACTGAACGGTAAAGACTAGAACCTACAAATGTTTTGGAGAAAATCGTAATGCATTTGAAATTTAAATTATTATTTATTAGAAAAAACATCTATAGAAAAATACTAATATGATTCATTTGAAATTTAAATTAATTTTTATGAGAGAATCTATAAAGAAATATTAACATGATTCATGTTTTATAGTTTTTATTTTAAAAATCACACCCTTAAAATTAGCAAATTGGCTAAAATAATTATATTATAATTTCTAAAAAGTAGTATACCTGTCAAAAGCTATATTATGTGTAAGTTTAAGCCGAATGACAAAGGCTATAGCCTACACAATTTTTTGACAAAAGAGTAATGCAATTAAAATTTAAATAAATGTTTATTGGAAAATTTTAGAGAAATGCGAATATCATTCATTTTTTATAATATTATTTTGAAAAAAATATTATGCATATTACCTAAAACAATTATACTAAAGTTTCTAAAACGTTGTGTAGTTCCAATATTATGTGCAAATTTGAGGTGAATGGTAAATGCTATAGTCTACCAATTTTTTTAAGAGAAGTGTAACGCACATGAAAATTAATTTAATGTTTATCAAGAAAAAGTCAAGAGCGAAATGCTAGTATGATTCATTTTTTATAGTTTTATATCAAAAAACAACCGTTAAAATTGTGCATATTGCCTAAAACGTTTATATTATAATTTCTAAAAAGTAGTGTAGTTGTCAATATTATGTGTCAGTCTGAGTCGAACGAAAAAGGCTATAGCCTACCAATTTTTTTGAGAAAAGTGTAGTGAACTTGAAATTTAAATTAATGTCTATTAGAAAAAATCTAGAGGGAAATACTAATATGATTCATTTTTTATAACTTTATTTCGAAAAAACACACCTTTAAATTTGTGCATATTACATAAAATATTTATACTAGAGTTTTTAAAAAGTTGTATAGTTGTTAATATTATATGAAAGTTTGAGCCGAAAGGCAAATGCTATAGTCCACCAATTTTTTTTAGAAAAGTGTAATATATTTCAAATTTAAATTAATGCTTAATACAAATGCGATTCACTTTTTATATTTTTATTTCGAAAAACACACCCTTAAAATTATGCATATTGCCTAAAATATTTATACTAGAGTTTCTAAAAAGTAGTGTAGTTGTCAATATTATGTGCGAGTTTGAGCCGAATGGTAAATGGCTATAGCCAACTAATTTTTTTGAGAAAAATGTAATGCACTTGAAATTTAAATTAATATTTATTAGAAAAAATCTAAAAAGGAATACTAATATGATTCGTTTTTTAATAGTTTTATTTTAAAAAAACACATTCTTAAAATTGTAGATATTGCCTAAAATATTTATACTAGATTTTTTAAAAAGTTGTGTAATTGTCAATATTATATGAAAGTTTGAGACAAATGGCAAAGGCTATAGCCCACCAAATGTTTTGAGAAAAGTGTAATACACTTTAAATTTAAATTAATATTTATTACAAAAAATTTAGAAAGAAATACTAATGTGATTCATTTTTTGTAGTTATGTTTCAAAACAAAACTCCCTTAAAATTGTGCATATGTCTAAAATATTTATACTAGAGTTTCTAAAAGTTTTGTAGTTGTAAATATTATGTGCAAGTTTGAGCCGAAAGACAAAGCCTATAGCTTACCAAATGTTTTAGAAAAGTGCAATGCACTTAAAATTTAAATGAATGTTTATAAGAAAAAAGTTAGAGAGAAGTTTTAATATGATTCATTTTTTATGCTTTTATTTCGGGGGGAAAAAAAACATCTTTAAAATTATGCATATTGCCTAAAATATTTATATTAGCGTTTCTAAAAAGTAGTGTAATTGTCAATATTACAACTTACCATTTTTTTTGAGAAAAGTGTAATGCACTGGAAATTTAAATTAATATTTATTAAAAAAAAGTCAAGAGATAAATACTAATATGATTCATTTTTTATAGTTTTATTTAAAAAAAACACCTTTAGAGTTGTGCATATTGCCTAAAATATTTATACTAGAATTTCTAAAAATCAGTATAGTTGTCAATATTATGTGTAAGTTTGAGTCGAAGAGCAAAGGGTATAGCCTACCAAATTTTTGGATAAAAATGTACTACACTTGAAATTTAAATTAATATTTATTAAAAAATTCGAGAAAGAAATACTAATATGATTCATTTTTTACAGTTTTATTTCAAAAAAAAACACCCTTAAAATTATGCATATTATCTAAAATATTTATAGTAGAGTTTCTAAAAAGTAGTGTAATTGTCAACATTATGTGTCAGATTGAGCCGAAATGCAAAGGCTATAGCCTACAAAAAAATTGGAGAAAATTATAGTGCTATTTGAAATTTAAATTAATATTTATTAAAAAAATCTAGAGAAAAATACCAATATAATTCAATTTTTAAAACTTAAATTTGAAAAACACACTTTTAAAATCGTGCATATTGCCTAAACATTTATACTAAAGTTTCTAAATAGCAATGTAGCTATTATGTGCAAGTTTGAGCTCAATGGTAAAGGCTATATAACCTACCAAATTTTTGGAACAAAGTGCAATGGATTTGAAATTTAAATTAATTTCTATGAGAAAAAATAGAGAAAAATATTAACATGATTCATTTTTTATAGTTTTTATTTTAAAAAACACACCCTTAAAAATAGTAAATTGGCTAAAATATTTATATTAGAGTTTCTAAAAAGTATTGTACATGTCAATCTTATGGGCAAGTTTGAGCAAAATAGCAAAGGCTATATCGTACATAATTTTTTGAGAAAAGAGTAAAGCATTTAAAATATAAATTAATATTTAGAAGAAAAAATCTAGAGAGAAGTACTAATATGATTAATATTTTATGATTTTATTTCGAAAAAACATCCTTAAAATTGTGCATATTACCTATAACATTTATACTAGAGTTTCTAAAAAGTAGTGTAGTTGCCAATATCATGTGTAACTTTGAGTAGAAGGGCAAATGCTGTAGCCCACCAATTTTTTTGAGAAAAATGTAATACAATTGAAATTGAAATTAATGTTTATTACAAAAAATAAAGAAAGAAATGCTAATATGATTCCTTTGTGTATAGTTTTATTTTGTAAAACACATTCTTAAAATTGTGCATATTGCCTTAAACATTCATACTAGAGTTTTTAAAACCCAGTGTAGTTGTCAATGTGATATGCAAGTTTAAGCCAAAGGGAAAAGACTATAGCTCACCAATTGTTTTGTAAAAATATGTAATACACTTGAAATTTAAACTAATGTCTATTAGAAAAACTCTAGAGATAAATACTAATATGAGTCATTTTTTTATAGTTTTATTTTGAAAAAGCATACACTTAAAATTGTGCATATTGCCTAAAATATTTATACTATAGTTTCTAAAACGTGGTGTAGTTGCCAATATTATATACAAGTTTGAGTCGAAGGGTAAAGACTATAACCTACCAAATTTTTGAAACAAAGTTTAATATACTTGAAATTTAAATTAATGTTTATTACAAAAAATCTAGTAAGAAATACTAATCTGATTCATTTGTTATAGTTTTATTTCAAAAAACACACCCCTTAAAACTGTGTAGATTGGCTAAAATTTTAATACTAGAGTTTTAAAAGTTTTGTAGTTGTCAATATTATGTGCAAGTTTAAGATGAAAAGCAATGGTTGTATCCTACAGATTTTTTTAGAGAAATGCAATGCATTTAAAATTTAAATTAATATTTATAAGAAAAAATCTAGAGAGAAGTACTAATATGATTCAGTTTTTATGCTTTTATTTTGGAAAAAAATCCATAAAAATGTGTGTATTGTCTAAAAAAATTATACTAGAGTTTCTAAAAAATGGTGTAGATGTCAATATTATGTGCGAGTTTGAGCCGAAGGACAAAGGTTATAGCTTACCAACATTTTGGAGAAAAGTCAAATGCACTTGAAATTTAAATTAGTGTTTATTAAAAAAAGTTTAGAGAGAAATACTTATATGATTCAATTTTTATAGTTTTATTAAAAAAAAAACACCCTGAAGTCGTGCATATTGCATAAAATATTTAAATTAATTTTTATTAAAAAAAGTTGAGAGAGAAATACTTATATGATTCAATTTTTGTAGTTTTATTTGAAAAAGACACACTAAAGTCGTTCATATTACCTAAAACATTTATACTAGATTTTATAAAAAGTAGTGTATTTATCATCATTATATGCAAGTTTGAGTCCCAGCGCAAATGCTATAGCCCACCAAATTTTTGAAAAAAAATGTAATACAATTAAAATTTAAATTAATGTTTATTACAAAAAACATCTAGAAAGAAATACTTATATAATTTATTTTTTATAGTTTTATTTCAAAACACACCATTTAAATTGTGCATATTTCCTAAAACATATATACTTAATATTTATAAAAACAAATCTAGAGAGAAGTACTAATATTAGACAATACTAATATGATTCATTTTTTTATAATTTTATTTCAAAAACACACACTCTTTAAATTGTGCATATTTCCTAAAACATTTTCTAAAACGTGATGTAGTTGCCAATATTATATGCAAGTTTGAGTCGAAGGGCAAATGCTATAACCCACCAATTTTTTTGAAAAATGTGTAATACACTTGAAAATTAAATTAATGTTTATTACAATAAAATCTAGAAAAAAATACTAATATGATTCATTTTTTATAGTTTTATTTCAAAAAACACACCCTTAAAACTGTGCATATTGCCTAAATCGTTTATACTGAAGTTTCGAAGAAGTAGTGTAGTTGTCAATATTATATGAAAGTTTGAGCCGAATGACAAATGCTATAGCCCACCAAAATTTTGGAGAAAAGTGCAATACACTTGAAATTTAAATTAATATTTATTACAAAAAATCTAAAAAGAAATACTACTATGATTCATCTTTTATAGTTTTATTTCAAAACACACACCCTTAAATATGTACATATTGCCTTAAACATCTATACTAGTGTAATAACCCTAAAAATTATTATCCGAATTAATATTTTTAAGATGCAGTAATTTTTAATTTTTGAGATGTTTAGTTTTCGTTATTACATATTCCTTAATATTTTTAGACGCTTTCTTTTGTTCTAGTTATTAATTTAGAATTTAAGTGGGGTTCTTTTGAGTAGTTAGGAGTAATTAGTTAATTAGATTTAGTAAATAAGTATTAATTAATTAAGTAAGTAATTAACTAAATAAATAATTAATAAAAAAAAATTATAAAAAAGAAAAAAGAAAAAAAAAAGAGCACAACGAGCGTGCTCCGCCAAAACCGCCGATCACCTGCACCTTCACGCCTCTGCCTTCAACCATCCATCAACCTAGTTTCACACTCCACCATCATTATTCCAGCCTCTTCCATCAATCAACTAGCATTTGGCTATAAATTAGGCTGAGGTTGAAGAAAACAAATGAAGCAGCACGTATTCTTTTTCTCTGTAAACGTTATATAACCGGTTCCTACATCCTCTTCCTCTCCCTTGCCCTTTTCTCCATCAAACTCCACCACCATTAACTCCGGCCCGACGAGACGAAGCCAACCCACCCTCTTTCGTCGCCGGAGGTGCGAAAACGGAGGAGAACCGAGCCGAAAAACGTTTCCGACACGGAACGCGTTTCCTCTCCAATCGGAGCTCCGTCCGCCTTCCAACCGCCGGAAAACGTCCGTCGGTCACCGGTGAGGCATCCTGACCCGCAACCGCCACCGAAATCTGTGATCCGCCATCGCCGCATCGCCGCCCCTGTCGCGAAACTCCTGCGAAGCTCCATGAAGAAGACAACCAGATTCTGTCTTCAAATTTTCTTGGATAAAATTACACATTCAGTCCTTTCCCTTTACTTTGTTCCTTGTGTCACTTAAGCCCTCCCATTTCGTTAAGTGTTAGTTCAGCCACCCTCTATAGTCTAAAACTTAGCATTTGCATCACTAGCTTAAATTTCATTTTATTTTCTCTTCATTTGTTTATTGTTTTATTATTTTTTAAGCATGCTCTCTTTCATTAGGAAATTATCAAACCTTACCTTGAACCACCTTAGGCCGTTAGAAAATCATAAAAGCACGCGTTCTTTTTTCTGTAAATTTTATCGGGCCGGTACCGGTAAGCGTTCACTTGCGGAATCTCTTATAATATTTCGTTAAATTCTTATTACTGCTAGGTTCTCGACTTTGAACATCGACTTCAACCGAAATTCTCGACCATCCTCAATTCGTAGCCGACCCCTACTCTCGGTTACATCCAAGTAAGAGGTAGTGTACGAGTTTTTCACTATAGTTCTCTTCCGTGTTCATAAATAATATATCGAATAATGAACTTTAAGTTAAATACTTGGCTTAATACACAAAATAACGAAGGGGTAACCTGGGTAGTGTAATATATTAAATTATTGATGCATGAAGTATAATTCTTAGTTGTGTACTTCGGGTTGCAACTTTAACTATGGTTGATGTTTGATTATTCTACGGTGATTGTTGTATGCATACACTAGTATCATGTTGGGGCTGTTACCTTAAAGAAAACTCGTTAGTATCATGCTAGAACCGTTAATTGAACTCCGCTAGTATTATTTTAGGGCCGGAAAGTCCAAATGAATCTAGTATCATGTATAGGCTCGAGGGACGTTAGTACCATGTTTAGGCCCGCAAAAATGATAATGATATGCTTAGGATTTGCATGGTTAAAACCATGAAACTTGTATAAAGCCAGTAGATAAATACTTAGGCGCGAAATCAACAGATAAATGGTTTTATTAATCAACTCATGAGATTAAAAGATGACGTAAGTAAATTTCAACTAACGAATAATTGATTGTCATGACATCATGCAAGTAACAAGATATGAAGTTTAAAAGTAGAATGTCTAGGTTATGACATCGCATTAAAGAACTAATAGAAATTTAGGTGACATGCATCACAAATGGTTGACACATACAGTTATTGAATGGTACGTGCATAATCATAAGAGATAAAATATGATTAGTCTAGACGCTGTTAAACATTTGAAGTTATGTGTGTAATGGGTTGCACATAACTTCAAGTGTTTAACGGGTTAGGTATGCTTGCGTGGCAGACCGACCAAACAAGCATGACCTAACTCAGCGTGTCATAACATAATGAATGACGTCGTTCTTCACTAGAGTATGCGTGGTATGGTCCGCACTTGCAGAGCAAACATACACACTTCAAGTGATTAACGAGTAGGTATGAGGGAGTAGCGCGCAGACTACACTTCATGACCTACTTAGCGAAATGAATGGGGTATGAGGGAGTGGCGCGCATACCACACTTCATAACCTGATTGACGTTAGTGTGAGGAGTGGAGTGGTTCGGGCCGGACGACCCAAATATATTATGGCGGACGCGCAGATCCGATCCATGTAGATTTTGGGTGCGCAAACCCGTTAGGTAGTGCTCTGGCTTCACAAGTTGGTGCGAAGACCAGACTTGTGAAGTGCTATCATGAGAAGTTCTTCCCTGGATGGGTATCTTCTGCGACGACTGTCAGCATCCTTAGTGGATCTGCTAGCAGAACATTCTAACAGTGGGTGTTCTACACACCCACTATAGGTCGTTCAACGACATTAATTTGGTAATGATAAGAAATAAATAATTATTGCATCAGACATGTGACCAACATTTATTAGACATACTCACGATTTAATTTTCTTATACTCGAATAATTGGAGTGTTGTTTATTAAGAAACGATGCTTAGTGTACATTGTTTGTATACTTGTTTATTTGAGGACGTACCAGAACTTTAATGAAGGTCCTGATACACTCCTCCTTACTGAGCGTATGGACTCTCACCCCTTACAATTTTAGGTGAGTACTTTGATGAGGAGTACTATCCCGAGTTCACTGAGTTGGAGCCGGGATACAAGTACTACGAGGAGGAACGAACTCTGGGTGATGACGCGTTGTAGTCGCTCGACATGGCTTGTTCTATATTTATTTTGGGGACTTATTTTATTTATACTGCGCTATTATAAACTTATGTATTTATGACTTATTTTATCGTATGGTTTTAGTAGCACTTTCATTTATTACTCTGATAAATTATTCTCGATTTTTCTAAATATTTTTCAAGTCTAAAAAGTTTCAATTTTTCCACAAAATTTGGGCCTCGAAAATGGAGGCGTTACACTTCCAACCCCAACGCTCCACGTACAGACTAGACTTCCTAAAATGACCCAAGAGAATCGAGCCAACAACGTGGCGGGAGGGCGCATACGTCGACGGATCAACGACGCGTGAATAGGCAGACTGAAATGCACGACGAACTAGAGGTGCGGCGGCTGGGTTTTTTTTCGCATGACGGCTAGGTCAAAATTTCGTCCCTTAAGGTTAGACCAAAGCTTATTCGATTATCAATACACGAATGTTAAAACATGAAGACAATGAATGAACCTTGGCCTTTTTTTTTTTTTTTTTTTAGCGTAATGGACCTTGGCCTTAGAAAGGGAACTCATCATAATTACCGCAACAGTAGCAACGGGGCGATGACCCCTTCACCATAAACAACTGCATCAACACCGCAAAGCCCAAAAACATTCGCCATTATTTCATCATAATTGTCCTTACAATACAAATCACAGTTTGGGAACTTGGTTTCTAAATCATAACTCGGATTATATGCATCTTCTGACCATGACCCAATATAACATTTTTTCCGCCATCAACACATTTACGTGTGATTAGTGGAGGCCATGCAATGCTAACTATAGAAATGAAATTACAAAAGTAAAAGTAAAAGGTTAGGATAAATACGGCAGAAATATTTTAGTTTTTTTTTCTTCAAAAACAAAACAAAAAAAGCTGAAACATGCATGAATATTTTTACCCCTAAGGTCCGGTACTAAGAATAGATTATCCTCTCTATCAAAAAAAAGAAAAAAGAAAAAAAAGAACCGATTATACATTTAGCTCTTTAGAACACAAATTGAATCCCTATGGCTGTTCCGTCTTGATACTCTAACTGTTAGAATAATTTCTTCAAAACACTCTATGTGATGATTATGTGATGATTATCTTTAATTTATGATGAAATCTAAATATGAAGAAGAAATGAACATGAGATGTATTGTCCAAAACATGAGATGTCTTGCCTAAGAAATGAGTTGATAAGTCTTGTGTATGACATGAGTATTGAGAAGTCATTTCAAGAAATTGGCATTGACAAGTTAAAAAAATGATGAAGACTTCACAAGTATTTATAAGTGAAGTCACATTTGAAACCTATAAATAGACTACTTCTACCATTTGGAAATTCATTTCACCACAAGCAAAAGTCTCCAAACTTGTCAAACATCACTTGTAGAAATTAGAGAGTTAGTTTTTTTTACTCCTAATTTAAGATAGATTATTACATTTGTTTCTCCTTAAATTAGAGAGGTTGTAACTCCTATTTTCACATAGTGAATTTCTTCTATCCGGGTCCGTGGTTTTTTACCTTTACGGATTTTTCACGTAAAATCTGTGTGTCAATCTCTTTTTCTCTATTCTCAAATTCATCTGTTATAATTTTCTCTAAGCGGCACCACTACGAATTCTACAACAATTGGTATCAGAGCCAAAGAGGAAATTGTTATAGTTGACTTATCGTATGCTCAGTGGTTTTCACTAAATAGACGGACCCTCCACATCAGAAAATAAGTAGATTATCTCTAACTCTTGAAAGGTTCGGTGTTGTTCACCAAAGCCGGTGGGTGCTGCAATGTCGATGAGATTTTAAATCGAGAAATTCAATGGGAGTAATTTCTCATTATGAAAGATGAAGATTAAAGTCATCTTGAGAAAAGAATGTTGTTTGACGGCTATCAGCTGAATACCACTAGATTTCACAAATGACAACAAGTGGAATGACATGGATAGAAATGGTATTGCAAATCTTCATCTATCTTTGACAGATGGAGTTTTGTCTAGTATTGAAGAGAAGAAGACGACAAAGGAGATCTGAGATCATCTTACAAAATTGTACGAGGCCAAGTCACTCCACAACAAAATTTTCCTTAAAAGGAAACTCTACACTCTTCAAATGGAAGAATCAACTTCAATGACCGAACAAATAAATACTCCGAATACTCTATTTTCTCAACTCACATCATTGAGTTATAAAATAGATACCTCAAAGCGAGCAAAGCTTCTACTTCAAAGTTTACCAGATTCATATGATCAACTCATCATCAACTTGATACCAACAACATCCTCACGGATTATCTAGTTTTCGAGGAGATTGTTGCCTCTATCTTAGAAGAAGAAAGTCGGCGCAAGAACAAGGAAGACAAACAATCCAGTTCACAAATGGATGCATTGTCAGTGTTGAGATGGAGATCAACAGAAAGTAACCCGAGGGAGAGTCACAGCAATGGTAAGGCAAAAGGTAAGAAGTATTTAAGTGTCGCAATTTTGGTCAGAAATGTCACTTGGAAAGAGAGTCTTGGAGTAAGAAAAATTTGGATCCTCAAAGGAATATTGCAAGCACGCCAGAAGATGTAGATGTTTTATGAAACATCAATGAAAGAAAAAGAAAAGAAAAAAAAGAGCAAAAACAAAAACAAAACAAAAAACAAAAAAATGCTTCTTTTTTCCTTTTTAACCATGTTGTGCAGTGAATGGAGGGGTT